>CM046858.1:33453196-33568799 GCA_025617745.1 Heliocidaris erythrogramma | reverse complement strand
ACTGATCCAGACGTGCAAGATATGGAAAGACTATTCCTCTCGCAAGTGCGTTCCGTCGAACAGTTAATTCTTTCTCGCAGGGGGTTCCGTCGGACTATCGAGGGCATTTCGAAGGAGGGTTCCGTTGTTAAGTCGGGGCCGACTCGCATGTATAGTTCACCTCAAGATACTTGTAAGTTCACAACGCAAGGGTCGCCGAAGACATCATTAGAAGCAACACGGAGCAGCTTCTCTGCCCACTACAGAGGTTGCTGACGATGTTCAAGGAAGAGGGTGAAAAACATGAAGTTGTCTGGATGCTGCTATGTGGGCAGGTTTCTGAGCCAGTTGTACGACCATAGTTGGCACTGGCGATACTAATAACTGATCCAGACGTGCAAGAGAAAGAAAGGTTGTCCCCCTCACAGGTGCGTTCCGTCGTACAGTCCAGTTCATTTTGGCATGAGTGTTCCGTTGTTAAGTCGGGACCGATCTCGCATGTATAGTTCACCTCAAGATACTTGTAAGTGCCAACGCAAGGGTCGCCGAAGACATCATTAGAAGCAACAACGGAGCAGCTTCTCTGCCCACTACAGAGGTTGCTGACGATATTCAAAGAAGAGGGTGCAAAACATGAAGTTGTCTGGATGCTACTATGTGGGCAAGTGTCCGGTCCAGCGGTACGACCATAGTTGGCGCTAACGACACTGATCACCGAACCAGAGGAGCAAGATATGTAAAGACTATTCCTCTCGCAAGTGCGTTCCGTCGAACAGTTAACTCTATCTCCGCAGGTGGGTTCCGTTGGACTATCGAGTGCATTTCCGAAGGAGGGTTCCGGAGTTAAGTCGGGGACGATCTCGCATGTATAGTTCTCCTCAAGATTTTTGTATGTGCCAACACAAGGGTCGCCGAAGACATCTTTGTAGCAACCACGGTGCAAGCTTTCTGCCCATACAGAGGTTGCTTGACGATATTCAAGGAATTAGAGGCAAAGCATTTAGTTGTCTGGATGCTGCTATGTGGGCAGGTTTCTGAGCAAGTTGTACGACCATAGTTGGCACTGACGATCCTAATAACTGATCCAGACGTGCAAGATATAGAAAGGTTGTCCCCCTCACAGGTGCGTTCCGTCGTACAGTCCAGTTCTTTGGCATGTGGGTTCTGTTGGAAAGTCGCTTGTATAGTTTCAAGGTATTTGTAAGTGCCAACACAAGGGTCGAGAAGACATCATTTGTAGCAACCACGGTGCAGCTTCTCTGCCCACTACAGTGGGTTGCTGACGATATTCAAAGAAATTGAGGCAAGCAATTTAGTTGTCTGGGATGCTACTATGTGGGCAAGTGTCTGGTCCAGCGGTACGACCATAGTTGGCGCTAATGATACTGATCTCTGACCCAGGGAAGCAAGATATATATAGAGAATGTTTCCCTCGCAATTCTTCACAACTGTTTGTGAAAAAAGAGGAAATGAATTAAACATGAAATCTGCTAGTGACGTTAAATTAGATTAAATGGTCCAATAGCTCATTTTACTTCCGGAATTCAATTGTTATGTATTCTTCTCAAAGAATAAGAGGTTGCACTTGTTATGTTATTTCTCAAAGAATTAGAGGTTGCACTTTGACGACTAGTAGTGTGTCGAGGATCACCCGATATAGCAGTAACTTGACTGCAATTTACAGTTTCTGGAGTACTTCACCGAGATTGTATCGTACATTTTAGCAAAGTGCACATTGTCATGAAATGATTAGAGAAGGATTATAGGTTAGCAAAATGGTAAAAATTTTAACATTAAATGAACGTATTTTGTAGATCCTGTAATTCAATTTTCTTCCCTTGTATTGGGAAGAAAAGAGTCATCCTTAGATTAGTAGACTGTTTAATTTAACAAGACAAGTAATGAGACAGAAAAAAACTGTACCTAAGGGCCGAAAAGGGTTGACGTGCAGAGGTTAAACAAATTTTTTATAAAAAGTATGCTGCATCCGATCTGCAGTAAAAAAGCAATGAGGTGCCAAATCATATATAATATAAAAAGTTTTTTTATGATGTAGACTGTACTCTCCATTTTCCAAAGGCAGAATTCCAACCATAGAGTCATGGTATTATACATAAACTATGTCCCAGAACAAGGGTTCTGAGATAAGAAGAAAATCTATTTTACACACGATAGTAAAGTGGTCTGTTAAAGGGATACTCAACCGCAGATTGTGGACGTTTTAATGCCGCGAGAGGGCAGCGAAATGTAATCCCACTTAGTCCACGGACGCGTTCGACGCACAAACTTTGTGTACGAGTTAATGGGGCTTACGCAATCCTGACTTTCCCCATGGCCGCCGGTAGCGTATCCCTTTAAAATGGTCATGTAGACTGTTTTGACATTCTTTTACTAGCAGCTTCCTTTACACGAATAGTAGTCTAGTCATATAGTGCTTGACCCACCACTAATTGCAAAAGAATTTATTCCACTCCAGTGCTTTTCAGTAAGGTCCCCTAAACACCATATTAAAAGTCTCAAGAAATCCAAGTATGGGAAATTTATGAAATTTGCATATATATGCAAATTAGCTGTTATAATGTTTAAAAAATAAGATAAAATCCAGATATCAATGTAGAATTGAATTTATGTATGCAATTTGAATAAATCAGGTATTGAAACCAATGTCATTTGAGTGAAGGAACATGATAAATCCATATTAATCCTTATTGGATTAATAGTGCGAACATATTTTGCCTAATTTGCATATTATGCAAATAAGCATCCCATATATGGGAAAATTTAAGGAAAAACCGGAATTTTCCTCACATAATTTGTGTGTAAGAGTATAATGAAAACAATTCAGTTGTTCAAATCAATATGCTGGGGATCACTAAGCATGACAATTACATATCCAGATTAATTATTGATATATAATTTGCATATTATGCAAATAAGCATCTGCCATGCTGCTAATATTCAAGGCAACATAATACACTCCTTATAGTTAATCAATTCAAATTAAGAGTTGGCACAAATGGTTTCCGTGTCACCATGAAAAACATGTTAAAATTGATATTCTGAATAGAGTATCATACTGTGATATTCTGGAGCAGCAGAAGTGCGAACATATTTTGCCTAATTTGCATATTATGCAAATAAGCATCCCATATATTATGGGATAATTTAAGGAAAACCAGGATTTTCTCACATAATTTGTGTGTAAGTGTGTAATGAAAACAATTCAGTTGTTCAAATCAATATGCTGGGGATCACTAAGCATGACAAATACATATCCAGGTTAATATCTGATATATAATTTGCATATTATGCAATAAGCATCTGCCATGTGCTGCTAATATCAAGGCAACATAATACATTCCTCTATAGTTAATCAATTGAAATTAAGAGTTGGCACAAATGGTTTCCGTGTCACCATGAAAAAACATGTTAAAATTGATATTCTGAATAGAGTATCATACTGTGATATTCTGTAGCAGCAGATTTTTTGGGGGGGGGGGGGGGGGGTAATGTCTTAGGTTCGACGAAGGTGCTGCTCTTTGTCACCTTTTCACAGAAGCGCCGTACTGCAGATCATCAATACCTTCACCTTTTTGCCATTATAGATGCAGACAAGGGCTTTCTCTCCTGCATTGATAATGTCTTTCTTTGATGCCCCTCTCTGGTGAAAAGTCAGCAAACTTCTGGAAATCAGCATTCTTCTGGACTTTCTTTCAAGGCAACTGTTTGCTTATTCCAAACACTCTTGATGTTGTGTCACAGCCAATAGTGCATGGACAAAGAGCAGCCTGGAACAAATTGACCTTCCTGAGATCTCTCTTCTTTTTCTTTATGTTCCATGTCTTATGCTTCCTTGTATTGGCCTTTAGTTCGGGTTTCAAGTACAGCTCTTTCTCAACTGCATCTCCATAGTAGCACAACAGGGTCAGCAGATCTGTATCATCAACAATGAGGACGGTATTTACCACCTTACTAGATTCTATGCTGTCTTGACAATCAAGATGTCAGCATCTCCTTTGGCATGAATCGTTGTACAGCCTGCTTTCTCAAGAAAGAGCTTAGTATATTGAGAAACCGTTGTTTGTTTACTTTGTTACAGAGAAACTCATTTTTCTTCATCTTCAGTGAAGTTTCTCTGTGAACACAACATTTGGTCTTTGGAACTGCTCATGCGTCTGCATGTGGTAGAATCTTTGATTGCAGGTCCATCTTCATAACCATCAAACACAATGATTGCCTTTCCATACCGACTTTTTACATACTTAACATGCACATTGCATATGCTCTCAAAGGTTTCACCCCTGGACCATGGTAGACGTAGCAAGAGTGCACCACCATCAAGCACATAGTGCAGATCATCACCTGTAGGCTCTGTCTGATCATGTTTGACCATATCCCAAAGAGTTTTACCAAGCATTGCTTTGTGTGCCTCTCTTGGCAGCCCAGCATTGTCGAATAGTGATGTTGGGTGACTGCAAAGCTCATATTTGAATAGAGCTGCTGGATCTTCCTGCTCGTCCGGGATGGAAATGATACTCAGTCTTTGAAAAAGTAGTTCAGGATCTACCTGAACTTGATCTCCATCAACGGCAACAGCTGTATTCGACCCGAATGTGACTGCCTGGTGTTTCCTTTGGAATGAGTAATTACTCACATCTTTTCCAACCATTGACTCAATGATGGCCTGGCCTACACATCTTTCTTGGTCGACATTCACTTTCTCATGTGCGGTTACACCACTCAGGATGTTGTGCAGGGATGGGTCAGTTCCAAATGGATCCCACTGCTTGAATGCTTCATTTTAACTTGTAGGTGTCATCCAGGTCTCGCTTCTGTCTTGACTTTGATGTGTCCTTGTGCTGCTCGCTGGTGATGTAGTTCACGCCAGGGAGCTCCTGCATAGCCAGGTTTACCTCTGCACAAGATGGCATTCCCAATACCCATGTCAGCCTCTGAACTTCCGTCATACCTTTGCCTCTTGTTAGCCCACCACTTGTCTTGATACTTCGCATGAGCAGTTGCTCGATCACGAGATCTGTGGGTAAGCCTGCCCAGTAGCGATCGCTCCTCGTAACAACATGAAAGCCATTCATAAAGCTATATAAGATGTACATCTTGGTGAGTCTCGTTAAGTTCAGACATCTTTTGCAGATACAGGTACCAGGCGCCGCGTAACGTCTTGGAAAGTGGAGGGGCTTATTTGGGGTGGCCGCGTGTATACCACATTTTTGCACTGCCATACGTTTGCTCGTGTTTACTAAAAAAAGTGGGGGGGGGGGGGGGTGCGAACAGCCCCTGCAGGTATGCTGATTTGGCATACATGTTGTGTCCAGCTGCTGCAAAATAGGGCAACATGTCCCGTACTGCCGCAAGATGTAGCATCCAATTCCCTGTTCTTTCCGCTTTGATAAATCTCTTTAGGATGGCAACCATCTCCAAATATTGTAGCCACAGTTTAGCAGTCCTTAGGTCACTCACCCATTCCATCACATTCTTTAGTTTTGGCAGCAACTCTTGAGAGCACATCCAAAGAGGATAAGTCAGCTATGACATCTTCATCCATCATTAGGTTGTCAAATATCTTTCCAAGTCATGCAAGTCCTGTTCCTCACTCATGTCTGGAAGATATTCATTCTCCACTTCCATCTCCTCTAGATCTGGTGGGTCTAATGTTTGCAGGTCATCAGAAGTACATTCTGTATCTTGCTCTTCTTCATCACGGTGATCCGTAGGTATGTGGGCATCGTATGCATTGGCCACTAGTATTGTGTGAAGGGCTGCATCAACCAAAAGATGTCCTCACACTGCTCTTGAGATTGCTTTCCACTCAGCATATGCTTTACAGCATTCCCGGCATATACAAGTTCTAGAACTTCTTGTAATCCACTCCCTGCCATGATGTGCCCAATGGAGCCAAGAAAGCTTTCCATGTGTAGTCCTCCAAGTCTTAAGACGATAGACTTTAAGATACTGTTTGTTGGCTCTGACTATGATCATAGTAGCTTTCCACCAAAGTGGCTGATCAAAAGTAATCACGGGGGTTACGTTGTAGGCTCTTGCTTGGTCACACACATAGGTAAGAGTGGAGAAGATACAGGACATATCAGTTGGATCCATATCTATCATAGGCAGAAACTGCACAGCTGACTTGCCAGGATAATTGTCCCTATGAACTGACTGCATCATACCAGACCACGCCGGTCTGCTACGACCAGTGACAAGTGCTGCTTCTCACAATAGATGACAAGATATATAGGTTGGATCATGCACTTTGTACGTTAGCGGACTACGTACCGTGTGCTGAGACTTGAAATTTGCATATTATGCAAATTAGGCAAATTCTATCCAAAATATCACTTTCTAAATGTGTCCATCATACTCGCTGACCTTGAAAACATCAGTTCAAACACTTAAATCATTTCAAACAGATAGTGTAATCCATTTCTGCATAATATGCAAATTTAATAAATATCCCATGTTTGGATTTCTTGAGACTTTTAATTTGGTGTTTTGGGGACCTTACTGAAATGCACTGCAGCGGAATAAATTCTTTTGCAATTAGGGGTGGGTTACCCCCCCCCCCCCCCCCCAATTCTGGCTAGATTGACTGGACTATAGCTGAATGAGACCGTTTATTAATTATTAATTTGAGGATAATTCCCCCATAATCTATAGCCGGGTTACAATTTATTTGATTCAGCCGTTTTCTGCATAATAGCATGCACTGTCTGCACATGGAAGCTATCCACTTTGCAGGAATTATTTTAAGCTATGTCTGGCAAGCCTCTCGCAAGGCTTTCGAGTCGTCCAGAGCAATTGTTGATGAATAATGTGTTAAATAATATCATCCTTCAGCCCAACAGTTGAAGATAACGTACAACGTCCATTATTTTTCTATATTTTAAAACACTAACATTTTTTTCATATATCATACTGTTGCTGATTCGGCCTCCAGATATCATGATTTGACATCTAATTTAACCACGGTACACCATGGTTAAATGGTTTTACAATAGACCGACTCAGCTTATATTTCAGGAGATATATATACATACATAGAGTCCATTTTGGCGATAACTCACCAATTGCTGTTGTCCAACCAATATATAAGATGCAAACCACACAAAGTAACGTCTTTCCTGCCATGTTTAAATTTCCTTTATCCTCAGGAAATCAGTACACATCTATCGCAGTACTAAAAAAAAGGAAAGAGATAAAACACTAAATGTCATAGCCTATAGTGTACCTGACACTAGTGACATCAATAACAGGCCTACCAGTAATCATTTCCTGAGTGACATTTTTTGCGTCATAATAATATTTCCTTGCACAGATCACCAATGATCAGATAAGAGGAATTGTATAAATATTGTTCCAAAGACCTTTCAGCCTGCAAGTTTTAAAGGTAAGTTAGATAAATTATTATTATTACTATTTTCGTCATTGATATGTATATGAAATGATTACCTCACCCCCCCCCCCCCTCACTAAAGCAGCATCCAGATAATGGATTACCTCATTCCCCTTCTCATTGTTGTGGCGTATCTATGCAGGGTAAGTGCCTCCCACCCCATCGAATTTTCAATTAAAATTGGAAGAGAAAAAATGAGGTGGAAAGACGAGAAAAGAAGATGAAATAGGGCTTGTAGATAGGATCCCGCCCATAACCCCCCCCCTCCCCCCCCCCCCCCAATTCGGTGTCATGGTCTCGTTAATTCACACATCATGATGCCACTGCCCTTAATAACTTGACCTAGAACAGCGCGTAGCCAGGATTTCATTTTAGGGGGTGCGGTTGAACCCAGGGGGTGGGTGCAGGGAGGGGGGAGTTTCCCCCTTCCCGCGCGAAGCGCGAAATCTTTGACATTTAAGCAAATTGGAGAGAAAGATAACGGCTCGTAGCACCTTATTTTTAGGCGGAAAGTTAGTTCGACGCTCTGACTGCTTTTCAATTATTTGGGTGCAATACTGCACTATATGTAACAACGGGGGGGGGGGGGGGGGGCTCTTTGTGATTTGATACATGTACTAAATTTCAGGTATTATTTGACCTGTGGTCCTTCATTATTTCTAAAATGGGTTGATTTTTTTTTCATTAATCATTAGTGATTACCTGGCAAGTCAAAATGCTTCATTTCACATCTCTTCCTTTCTCCCCTTTCTTACTCTCTCTCTCTCTCTACCTCCTTCTCTCTCCTTTTCTTTCTCTCCCTCCGTTCTACCATCATTCCCTCTTTATCTCTCATTCCAACTATACCTAAACCTTGTTTAATCTGTTAATTCAAACACTTTATTTTACAAATTGCTTCCCTATCCACAATCCCTCTACTATAGGCATGCACAAAAATCACACCATTTTCTAGATTGCAGACACAAACCCTGGTCAGTCGTAAAGAGTGTCTGTACTGTAAGACTACCATAGGCCATGTACTGTAGCTGCAGCTCCTGACATGACCAGTAGGTAGCTGGGTTCGGCTTCTCTCAAGACAAAATGATTTTCTGATAAAATGTCAAATTAGGGTCTGTGCTTGCAGACTAACCATTGGCTCCGGTGACATTTCCTCTGAGCTTCACTTTATCTTTTTTTCTTTTTTTGTTTTTTGTTGAAATACTGTATACGACTATAACCTTATAGCGCTTGGTTTTGATGGTTTAGAGTAATATGCCCACCGCACAATAGGCTATACGATCTCACTGCGATCTGTTTTTTTGCAATTGCACTAGATATATAAATTCATATAAATATAATCTTCCTGATTGAGGTTCTGGATAATGATATATATGAATACTAGGTAAACTTGGTGCATTACAAGTCTCTAGTGCGAATAAAGGCTAAATCAGCTTCAAATCGTAGAAAATCGCACGAATGGACGCCACTGCGATTCAGAGCTCATTTGGCTTCAACTCCTATGGCTTGCAATACCGCAAAATTTCAATCTTATTCTTCGTATGGCTATTCAGAACCTCGATCACTTTGATGTCTCATGTTTGAATGTTCCTGTCGAATGATATTGCAAATTCTTCCGAAATGTGATAGCAGTCAGATCGTAAAGAGTGCGGTTGGTTTTATACCACAGTCACACCAACCAGACCGACAACAGACCGACAACAGACCGAACTAAAAATGACATTGCCACCAATGGCTAAGAATCGGTCGGTTTGGAGTCGGTGTGGTGTCGGTTTGGCGGTGTGACTATGGTATAAGGTTTGGGGTCGGGCTAACTCGGCATTGCACCGGCGGCGAAAAGTTCCAAAAGTTGAAGTGCGATCTACACACCGGATCACTAAATAGCCATAAATTTCATGATTTATACAAATTCACCTCTTGAAATTTTTAACATTACATCTTTAGTAACTATTTTACACATTTCCATCAAATAATCTGGAATGTGGGTGTCAAAAAAAGACTACTTATTGCAAAAACTGACACTAGTATTTGCAATCGATTGTGACTTCCGCCGATTCCGAGTTGGACCTAGTGCCAAGTTAGCCCGGATCCGAATGATGATGATTCTAGATAGTTTTGACAATGCTTAGTGTACGACGCATACTCCTGCGACGAGCCCATGACATGGTTGTCCGATGATAGGTCGGTCCAGGAACCTCCGCCGACAGTTTTTCCGCTGTCAATGCACAAATTAAATGTCTTACTTCAACCTGGTGCAAACACTATGATCTGGGCTAACTCGGCACTAGAGCCAACTCGGACTCAACGGAAGTATGCGTCGCACAATAAAATACACAAATTGTCAAGTATCGGATCTATCTAGGATCGTCATCATTCCTATTCAGTTCTCATTTCCCAGCAAATACAATCAGAAATAGAAGCATTTATCTGCAAATGGTTGCCACTATATAAAACAAGACAACATAATGATCCGTCAAATCAATTCGAAGGTTTCATACAGGGTATTATTTTCCAAAACAAGGCAATACAAAAATCAAAAGTGCAAAGCTACATGTATATCTTCAGATCGACATGTTCAACTGTATAAAACAACGTCACTTTGCTCTATCTTAATATAATAAATACACATTTACATACAAAGCCAAGCCACAAGATAATTTGTAGTAATGGAACATATCGTCAAAATATACTATCATACTTTTTCACGTTTTGCTTTTCTCAAAAAATACAGAACACTGATTCCAATCTTAAAAATACAACTAATACATGTATTACACACAGAATACTTGCTAATATCAGTTTTTATGACCTGTAAAATCTTCATATACCCGGAATGTAAATAAGCATGAAGCATTCAACACATAATGTAACCTTACCTCAAATTACTTGAATGTACTTACATCAGATATAAGTCTAGTACAGTTTATGTGTAATGTTTGCACTTACCAGATCTCACACAGAATTTACGATGTAAATGTATTTTTATTCAAACCCCATCTCAACATCATTTGATGAAGAAAACTACTCATCAACACAAATTATTTATTCATTTCAATTTTGAAAGGGAATAAAATGAGCTTGACCCTTTCCTTTGTAGTCTATAGAAGTCTCCCCCCCCCCCAATCTGTTGGATACTTTCATTTTTATTGGACATGCAAGCCGCAAGCGTAACAATACAAAAAGGATTTCAAGAAAGGATTTCACAATCTGCTTGTCTGGTATTATTTGGGAAAACAATACCCAATTTATAATGCATCATATAGTTAGAAAGAATACTAATACTACTGAGAAGTTTTAACCAAGTCAGAGTACTGTATGTACATTTAGGTAAACAATTTAAAAATTATTTCATGACAATCAAAAAATAATTATGTAATATCACCAAAAAGAATGGTAGATATTAGTCTGTAAGAAAATTTGCTTGAATTACAATGCTGCGCTGGACCTCTATTTAGATACCACATGCATGTACATGGAGTTCGGAAAACACACATCTAAGTGGGGATGAACTTCGTTTCTGACACTCTGGAAATACAGGGGCATGCTAGCCTCATATAGATGGGTACTGTCCTAGCTGTTTAAACAGACAAAACACAGAAAAATAAACTTTAAATGCTCATCTTCAGTGTGTCAGTCATCATGGCACACATGGTAAAGACTTTGTCAGAACTTAAGGTTGCAAACTGTCCAAATTACTAGGAAATTGGAACTTGATGCATACCATTCATAAAAAAACCCCACATACATGTATTTTCAACTGTTCCCAATTTCTCCAATATTCCCATTAGAGAACACTGTTTCTTTGAACACAAGCTGTCTCAAGACCCAAGACATACAAATAGCTGTAAATAATGACACGCAGATGAACATTAAAGGAGAATTAACCCTGATTACAAATTTACTTATATTGGAAGGTGTAATATATTCCTACTTATTGGCCTAAATCATTTTCTGATAAGATATCAGAAAATGGTATAAATAAAGATATTCCAACACCCGGTATCGTCTCCTACCGATTTACATGGGGGCTGCCATTTTCTTGCTGATTTGGAGCTGTACATGAACCGTTGAGAAATGTTCCAGTCAGGAAGATATTTTGAATCCAAAACCTAAATTGATTTTCTTCTTTACCTAAAATCCCATATGTGACGAAAAATATAAAGTGGGTGTTTACATGTATTATAAAAATTAAATCTTTATAATAATACTTTTAAATTGTCTGGTTTTGCTTAACAAAAATCTATTTTCTTGGCTTTGCCAAGCAGAGCAGAACATAATATATGCAGTATGAGTTCTGACTTTTCAAGTCCATTATCCGAAAGCAGGTGAATGCATATTTTGCCGCTATAGATGCTCAGGGAAGAAGCATCAATCAAATTTGAATTAATTTGCTCCGTCCCATACGTCCAGTATCGAGAAAATAGATTTCTATTATAAAGCGAATATCGATTTTCAACAGAAATATATAAGGAAATCTTCAGATTAAAAATAAATTGACATATCTATTCTTTATTTTTAATCTCAAATTAATTCTGAAAAAGGCAATTGGGCATTTGGATTAAGAAAATCTTCTTGTACGCATAAAAAAAAATGGCAGCCCCCATGTGCTGCTAGCAGACGATACATATTGCTAGCAGATGATAAATTTTGCTCAGAAAATCTTGATTCGTATCGATCTCGTATATTTTGACGCGAAGCCATATAGTCTAACAAGTAGGTATAAATAACACTTTGAACACTATCGTCTTTATTGTTTGAAGTTAATTCTCCTTTAAGTTTAACACACGTAGGATTTTTCCATCCTGCTTCTTAAAAGGTGTAGTTTTAAGGGGTGGCAAATATCATGTTAAGGCTGTATAATTGATATAACACACAAATAATCTATCAAAGACTTGGTTCTTAAAGGCAAAACATGATAACTCTACAACTTTCCCCTATTTACATCCACCCCCTCCCCACTCCTCCCCTGCATCATCTGCCTATATTCTATCCGCAGTTCAGTTCTCTGCACTCGGTTCAACTTCAGGATTTTCCATCTGGACCTGTAGTGAAAAGGAAAAGGACATAAATGTAAGATATAAAAAATATAAAAGTAAATACTGTTTACTAATCAATGGAAGAAAAATAGAATTAACAGTAAAATATTCAGCTTTTAATTCACATCAGTACTTCAACAGCTGAAGGAAAGCTTAAAGTAGAACACTCAAGAAAATCACAAATATGGCAATTAATGTATCACTAGAAATTGGGAAGCTTACAGATGGCAATCGTATAAGTTTTATGTCAACTGCGTATATGATGATTATAAAAACAACATAAATAAAAGCTCTTCTCAGCATGTGGAATATCCGAGGATTCGCCAGAAATATAGCGATGTTTTGATGTCGTCATACGAGGGATCGATCCTGCTTAAGCAGACGACGTCCTATAATGAATGAACGTAATTGCAATGCAATTATTTATCAAATTATAAAGAGTTTGGTACATTTAAACATGACCTTATTTCACACCATTCTAAAAGGGAAAGTGAACT
Organism: Heliocidaris erythrogramma; assembly: GCA_025617745.1. NCBI lineage: Eukaryota > Metazoa > Echinodermata > Echinoidea > Camarodonta > Echinometridae > Heliocidaris > Heliocidaris erythrogramma. The sequence continues at coordinate 33,555,879 of CM046858.1, read as the reverse complement.
GATTCTGATAACTAAAACCGTTTGATTGTAAATACACAGGAGAAGGGTCAATGATCAATGAAATAAACCCCATTTTCAAATTGAAAAGCCCTGCGAATAATAGCTGGATGGTATTCGTTCCCTCTTGAAACGCCGAACATGCCGCGGTGCAAGCAGCTGAAAATACAATGGCGTCTTATTTTGTTTACAAGTGACTGATTCCTTTATTTTTTTAACGCTGCATTTTTCATCAAAATAATACCATACACGAAGTTAAGAGTGAGGCAACAGACTAACATTAAGACTGACGCTAGTCAAGTAAGAGAAATAAGTGAAGAGGAGATGACAAAACAGGCACTGAAAAATGTGTATAATGTTATGGGACATCGTCTGCTTAGACAGGACTCGCCCCTCTTGTGTCGTCACACATCTCAGCAGCGTTCAAGGAGCTTTTCAGCTGCTATATCGGGGGCTGTATTTTACCGTTTTATAATTGATAATAATCATTAATTCAAATGTTTCCAAGCTTTAAATTTGGATAACCTTGTTTAATTTATGCCATCTATGCAATAATAAGTATTAAGCCAATATTTAAAATCATCAGTGTTCTACTTTAAATAAAATTGAATATATACAGCACTCTTTTTTCATAATTCAATTTCTTCATGTACTCCTCATATTTTCCGCAGTTTAATTATTATTTCAATGTGGAACGTATCATTCTACACTTTGAGGCAGCCTCATCTACAGACTGTATTGTAATCAACCCTTTACCGACTTAATCAACCCTTTGGTCGACTCGTAGAACAAACAGTGAAGTGCCACAGTCGACTTTTTTTACAAGAATTATTATGAAATACACTCGAATCCCACAAGACAATCAAACCAGTATCATTCCCCTCACGGACATCTCTTGCTCAGAAAACTGTAGTATTTACTGGACCCAAGTACTGGAACAAAATGGACGCATCTTTTAAACTGATTCCTAGGCTTCGATCTCCTTCAAAAAAACATTTAAAACAAGTGATTCTAATAATCGTACACTTGATTCTTTTCCTACGATCTCAACCAAATTTTCGTCTTCTTCCTGTCAATCAAGTATACACGTTAATCCACTATCCAACTTAAATAGTGTGACACGTGGAACCTCTGTCTTTATCAATGCCTTTTGTATTCTCCTTTCTTCCTTCTTTCATCCCTTATGCTCTCTCATCCTCTCTCCGACTTTCCGTATTTTATTAATTTTTTCCCCTTTTAGTAGCCTTGGTTTTCTTTCCTCTATTTGATATTTGTATTTCTATATATTTTTTTCAAGGCAATAATATAGGTTTTTGCAGTCAATTTTGTAAGTTCATCAGTCAAATTCATACTACGTGCATTCAAGTTAGAAGAATTTGGCCGTGTACAAGCATTTAAGCATTCAAATTAATATTTCATTCATTCGTATTAGTACTTTTATCAATCCAATTTAGACTAATTTCATTCGAATTCGCAAAAAATGCATCAAGTTCGTAAAACGGTCATTCAATTTAGAACGGGAGGTGATGCGATTGCGCAATACCGTTATTCCAGCAGTTCAAATTCATTTCAGAGCATTCTTTTTCGCACATTGAGCATTCGAATTCGTAATTTACGTCGAACACATTTTATTTGGTTGTTTATTAATTTTGATATGTTGGTTTCGAATTGCTTTTATGTATTCTTTTATTCATATAAGCTTCTTTTAATGAATTCATGATTATCTAATATTTTAGCAATTTTTTATAACATTATTGACTTACTTTTCTCTAATTTATGGTATAACAAGTTTACAAAATAAATATTGTTCATATTTTCAAGTGAAGATCTATTTCATAATGTTATATTGTTAAATATGTGTAAGTGGGTGTAATATAGGTTTTCCCGGTCAATTTCGTAAGATCGTCAGTCAATTTCATTTTGCGTGCATTAAATTTCAAGGATTTAGGTCGCGCACAGCCGATTTGTAATTCGAATTTGTATTTATATCATTTGAATCTAATTTTTTGTCAATCAAATTCGCACTAAATGCACCTAGTTCGCAAAACGTTCATTCAATTTAGCAAAGAATGGCAAGGGAATTGCGCAATACTGTTATTCCAGCATTCAATTTCATTTCGGATCATTCAACTTAACACGTTGAGCATTCAAAATCAAATGTAGTTCCAGTAAATTTTGTCAGTTGATAATTATTTGGTATTTTCATTCTTTGCTTATGAGTTTTCTGCACACATGGGTGTGTTTTTCTATAATCAATAACATTCTTTTATTTTTCTTCTGATTTATTATTTTTATTTTATTTTTCTTCTGATTTATCATCAAATTTAGTTCTAGGAATTTTTGTTCTTCATTTCTAACGTTTATAGTGCCTGCAGAATTGCAGATTTTCTTGATTGATTTTTATTTTTTTTCATAATCTTGTTTTTTCATTTATTTTCTTGATTGATTTTTATTCTTTTTCATAATCTTTTTTTTTTCATTTATTTTCTTGATTGATTTTTATTCTTTTTCATAATCTGTTTTTTTTTTCATGTCTAACTATATATATATATAGTGAGTGTGTCACTGTGTTGGCTGTCAATGTATACTCTGAAAAATGTTATTCATAACGTACATGTAGTTATCATGAATTATGTTATATATATAATGTTTCCTTTGTATAGTAGGCCTATGTCATGTTGGGCAATGTATCTCTTTATTTCATTTAATTTTTTCGCATTGGGGATAGGGAAGTAATTCAACATTGTAACTTAGAGTCCAGATTATGAAAGTTCGAACATGATGAGTTCCAGCATGATTCAGCCATCTATTTCCCGGCGGTCGAGGCATCTCGGAAGGTAGGTTTGAGTGTGCCGATACCAGCGCGCGCACTTTACTTGGGTGATGGCGTCGATGTTGCGTCTTGCGACTTGCTGCACAAGATGGGTTCGCCATTCCTGCATGGTCATCCCTTCTCCTTCTGCAGCTTCTCGGTCACCAACTCTCTGCTTGCACTCAGCTCGGGCTAGGTCTTGCTTGACGGCAGCCTTGAACGCCGAATGGGCCATCTCGGTGAAATTCAGGAAGGGTGAGTACGGAGGAAGGAGTTTGAGGCTGATCCGTGGGTCGACGTCAACTGGGAGCTGGGCACGAACATGTGGCCGCGCATTGTCGTACACCAAAAAAGATGGCCTCGTCTGCCGGGAAGAGGTTGACACACTCACGAACTGTTGCAGCCAAGAACTCTTCGAAAGAGTCTCTCGTTACGGTCTCGTTTGATATGTTGTGGTGAACAAGGCCAATCTCTCCCGACACGCACGGCAAAGGTGACGTTACAGTTCTTACCACGTTGACGATTGACAACTCGGCGAACCGGGACTCCTCGAGCAGCCCTTCCAAATGACCGCCTGGTCCATATGTTGTAGCCACACTCGTCAATGAATACACAGTGACTGATCACGCCTTCTTCCATGAACCAATTCGCGTACTCGACGCGCTTGTCCAGGATTCTCGGATCATTTCTGGCATCCGGCACATCTTCGGCTAGCTTCAAGCTAATCATCATTCCATCGAGTGCCCTTCCGATAGTGCTCACCGAAACAGGGGGCTTCTGGGGCAGTGCTGCCTCCAAGTCCCTCTTCATCTGGTGAAGGGTAGCGAGGGGGTTGGCATCAATAATAAGTCGGAGTCTGGCTCGCATTTCGTCGTCAAGCTTGACGTTTTTCGCCCCTTGTCACGTCTCCCTTCCCGCAGGTAGGTGGCTGCTATAGACCTGGCGGTACTTCTTTTGATTCCGAGTGCGTCTGCAAGTTCTAAGTAGTCTGCCTGGTGTCCTTCAAATGTATCAATCAGCCTATTCCTGTCTTCATCGGATGTACGCCTATATCTAATTCTGGGCTCCATTTTGACGAGAGAGATACCTACAACAGACGTGGCCCGAATCAAAATGTGTGTAAGCAATGGGGAAATGAAGCTTTATACGACAGACTTATATAAGTCTGTCGTATAAAGGATTTCATGATAGCTGCAACAACTGTACATGACAAAACATGTTATTTTAAACATTACGACTTGAATAGATGAGCAAAAACACACAAACGCTAAATACATGCTAAATTGAATGAACTCATTACGAATTCGAATGCCCACGTGCGAATTTGAATGCTCGAAAAGACGCTTCCAAGCGAGGTAGCGAATTTGAATGTTCTCCACGCATATTTGAATTTGAATGATGTAAACGCTAAATGTCTTGACCGAAGTGCAAATTTGAATGACCTCAAAATGAATTTGAATGATAAATTTCATGGCACAGATCTTTTTCGCGAATTTGAATGACTCCCTTATCAAATTGAATGACAAATCTGCGAAATTGACCGGGAAAACCTATAACTAATAAGTTATTTAGGAAAATTATTTCTTTCATAAAAGTATCTGTGTTTTTCATTGGGGAGGATTGGGGTATTGAGTTTAAGTCCATGATTATGAAAGCTATAAGGCCTATGGAATGGAACTGAGTAATGAAAAGGAAGCCTAACCACGCATTACAAAACAATTTATTTCAAAGTAAATTAATTAAAAGTCCAAATACCTTAAACATGCTAAATTGAATGGGCTTATTACGAATTCGAATGCCCACGTGCGAATTTGAATGCTGGCAGAGACGCTTTCCGGCATGGTGGCGAATTTGAATGCTCCCAACCGACTTTTTTATTTTGAATGAGAAAAGTGTTAAATTGTTTGATCTATGTGCGAATTTGAATGACCGAAATACCAAGTTGAATGATGAATTTTACGGTGCAGATTTTTTTCGCTAATTTGAATGACTCTTATATCAAATTGAATGAAAAAAGTCCGAAATTGACCGCAAAAACCTATAGTATGCAATACTCCATATTTATGATATACAAATTCATTCTGATATTATAACTTTCAAAATGTACTTAATCATCGAGGGACTATGTTTTACAAGCTCTGCTTCTTTTAGTTCCTCATATCTCATGTTTTCTTCCTATCTCTTGTATAATCATGTCAGGTTTCGTACATGTACTTTATATTCATTGCCAGCCTACTGCAGTTGTTGTTTACTACATGTATTTTTATGTTATATTGTAATTTTTGAGTTTTGGACACATGAGAAATATAACGCTTGAATTTAAATGTTGGTGTTCTCGTGAAGTTGGTAGTGATAAACAGTAAGAATACGGAAGCTGTTTGTTGGGATATGGTATAAAAGCAGTAACCATAATGTTCAATTCTACACGCTCATAGGTTCATAAGAAGCAGTACCAACGAGAGTGTGGATAATCTGATCCGTGAATTCAATGAAGGTCAGACCATGAAGGTGGAGATAGAGCATGGTAAACCACGTGGGTAAGACAGATCTTTTTAAAGGTCTCTCAGAAAGTATACTACCCCCTCCCCTTTACTAAAATGCGATATAAATCGATTAGTATTGTCATTCCCCTGTTTAGGAAGAGGGAGGGAGCGAGAGAGATAAAATACGATGCACATCAAAATGGATCATACTCTGTTTAATCAATATTACTCTTATATAATTTTCCATGTTCATTTTGAATGTTACGGTATATTCTAATATGCAAATTGTCAATGGTAGGTCCATCTTTCTTCTTTATCTTCTGCAGCTTGCTTCTATCTACACTGCTGCAATGTATGTTGTTATATGTTGTTAATTTATAATACCCCAGGCCTCTCCCTCTCCTTTTGTTATCCTCTTACTCGTCCTTTCCATCTTCTTCCACTATCTGTCTCACTCCATTTCTTTCCTTCTCTCTTTCCCTCTATCTCTTCATCCTCCCATCTCTCTCTTGTTTTTCTCATCCCTTCTCTTTCCATATCTCATTCTGTCAATTAGGGATTATTTTGACGAGGATTGAACGAGGATTCACCCCTAGCCACTACCCTCTGGATCATTGGATCAGATGAATCTTTGCACGAGAAATGATGATTTCATGTTTCCTTCAGAAATCTTGCCTTGTTATTTTGATCTACTTAAAAGACATTAGATAACTTTTTTTTGAATTGACCGGGTGCATTCACATATCGGGGGCTGCAATCTACAAGCCTAGCTTTTTAGCAGTCCCCTCCGCTACCAACCTAGTTTGGTTTTGGTTTTTCTATGTCTATATTGTACGCTGTAAACAATAATTGTAAGTTTCATTGATTTGCTATGTACGATGTAAACCTATGTATTTTATATTGTTGGAAGTGGAAATAAATGAAATGAAATGAAATATACATTCGAAGGTTTTTACACAAACATGCATGTGTATAATCAATGTTGAAAAAGCTATTGTTCCCTTATGAAAGAAATACTGCTGTTTTATCCTTTGAAATATCTTACTCAGTTCATCACATATCAAAAGAATGACACATTCATTTAAAAGTACTATTATTATTATTATTATTATTATTATTATTATTATTATTATTATTATTAGTACTTATAACGCGCTTTTCCCATTAGGCTCAAAGCGCTTACAATAAATTAAATCATCTACAAACTATAAACTATCGAAAAGATGTGTTTTTAATGCCTTTCTGAAAATTATTACTGATGAAGACTGTCTAATAGAAAGTGGCAAATCATTCCAGTATTTTGAAGCTGACACAGTAAACGTTCTATCACCAGCTAATGTTCGAGTTACTGAATATGTGAGGCGGAGAGGGTCACTGGCGACCTTAGTAATCTAGTGGGCTTGTATAAACTCAGACAGTTAATTAAATACTGTGGAGCCTGGTTATTAAGTATTTTGTAGACAAACAAGAGTAATTTGAAAATTATTCTTTGCTTCAAAGGAAGCCAATGTAGTGAGTTCAAGAGTGGTTGAGAAGGGTAGTCTCGAGAAACCTGTAAAATTAATCGTGCTGCCCAATTTTGTAATCGTTGAATACGAATCAACTGATTTTCATGGGTCCAAATCACTTCAAAACCATTTTAATTGGATAACTCAAGACAAATTTATTCATATGTGTATATGAGTGGTTCTGCACGTTTTATAATGGCAATAATCGTTTCCATGACAATGGTATTCTTGTTACTCCGCTGATAGTTCTCTAGAACAATACGTCACTCATTTCACGAAGTGGCAAGAACGCCAAAATTAGCGTAAAACATCAATTTTCATTTTTTCCCCTTCATTTTAGCATTTATTATCCATCATTTATCAAATAACGAAGTTTCAAGTATCAATTTTGATTTATTCTGCAAAAAAACAGTATGATCAAAGTGACACGAAAATCAAAAAGGCCAACCATGTACCTCACGAAGTGACACGAACGTTCGCGCATTTTTTTTTTACGTCCTGGTAAATGAAGCGCACGTACGAGTAAATAGTGGGCAGCGATTTTTTTTTCCGCACGCGTTAACACAAATTCTCATGAATCATTCATAAGCTGAGCTGGAAGACTGAAGTGCGCAAAGGCGTGGACTCTGCTGAAAATGTAATCATCATCGTTGGCAAAATGTGTGGAGACACACAGATATTGGAAATGTTTTCCCTCAGCATCCCCCTCCCTCTCTCTCTCCCCCCTCTGCCCTCTCACTCTCTCTCTCTCCCCCCTCTCTCTCTCATGCTGCCTTAAGTCTCTTTGTAGTATGAATGTACACAGTAAAAATTATTTTAAACAACGCATAATTATGCATGATTTCGTAAAAATACAATGACATTTACTAATGGCAAACTATGAATTATTTCAGGCAACCAATGTATCTGTTTTCCAAATTTTAGATGTATCTTTGATACATTGATCTATGCTGACTTAAAGATGGACAGCTGCAGGGAACGTATTCATCCGCACAATCAATCTCATGGCATGTATTATAATTACTCCTTTAATTTGTTTATCAGCGATAGCCAGTGTCATTTTTTAATTACTCAACATGAAAAAAATCAAAACTTTCACCACAATGCACACGTAAGATGGAACCCCTTCGATTTAAACATCGAAGAAATAAAACTATTTTCTTATAGAGGTCTAACTTAGAACCACTTTATTATGACTCAACATCTAACAATTAGCATCAATAGTCACTAAACACTGATTAAAATAACATATTATTAGGTGGGCTGTGCTTCAACTACAGACAACCTTATATTTTTGTAAGAATTTTTTCTTTCTTCATTTATTTATTTATTATTATATCTTTTTTCATTTCTACCCACTTTTTTGTACGCACAATATCTCCAAAACTACCTATTCAAATGTACTCAAATTTGGTACGATAATAGAATACATTATAGTAATTGTCTCAGCACAGAGATTTTTTTCAACATAGTCAATACATCGTGACGTCATCTAGGCACCATTTTGTAAAATTCTGAATTCTAAAACTTCGCTCACTAGCATTATTAGGGTTATTTACCAATGCCCATTATACTTTCATTATTGATATTAGTTATTAATATAATCGCCATATTTATGTTTATCCCATTCCAGACAAATAATGAGAACAAAACAAGGTTATATGCGGTATTCCGTGGTTTAATAATTCGAGTAGCATTATCAAGATATAATCCACTCCATAAAATTCCTTAATCATTAACGATAATCATGACATAATTTCCTATCGTACTTCATATAATATCGTATATTGTTTGTTGAGGCCTCCTGAGATATATTTCCAAGGGGCCCAGGCTCTTTGATTTTCATTGTATATCAATCTAGGATTCGTAACTTCCTCAAATTAAAACTCGTGGCAAGATTTCTCAGCTTGCCGCAATAAATCCCATTTTGGAAAATAATTGGTTAACTAATTCAGGAACAAAAGGCAAGATTTCTCAGCTTGCAAAGTCTCCAAAATTAATGGCAAGATTTCTCAGCTCGCCCTTCCCACGTAAATTTCGTGGCAAGATTTCTCAGCTTGTCACGTGGCCAACGTAGGGTAATACTAATCAAAATCCATCCACGGCCAATTTGCGACAAGATTTCTCAGCTTGTCACAACCTACCTGGCAAACGTGTGATATAATATGCATTCTTTTTCGATTGTTCCAAAACCAAATTCGAACCCTTCATCTCAGGAAGCCTCTTGTTATACACTGTTTTGATTTACAAAATAATGTAAGCGTACTGAATATCAGAATGTGGTGTGGCCAAAAAATGCAATTTCGCCAAACGGGCTGGCTCAAACTGCCAGGAGAGTCAGCCCGCCGCCACAACACAGGATGAACATTTAGGAAAGTTTCGCTAAAACTTTATGAAAAGTGCATAGCAATAGAAAATGAATATGGTAGCGACGATAAAATTAGATCGAACAAAATAACATGAAGAAGAGGAGATGGGATGGTAATGATAACTATGATGATAAAATAATGATAATTATATTGATATAATAAACACGAAAATGAAGAAATTAAAGAATATAACAAACAGTACGATAGGATGATGATGATGACAATGATGCCCCTGCATAAGCTGCCCCAGCTAAAGGCGTCAAAAGTAAAAAATATAACAACCCTGAAGCTGACGAAATAACAATAACGAAACGAAGAGGTGGAAAGGTAGTAATGAGTACAATCACAATCCTCAACGGACTGAAATAATTGGAGCATCATCATCATCATCATTTAACTCTTAAGAACAGAAGCAAACAAGTAGCAAAATAAAGTATCCCCAGATAGGGGGGGGGGGGGGGGGGGCAAGGCAGAGATCGCTAGCTAGAATTATAAACTGATGAAGAAGGAAAGGTCCAGGGACTTCTCAATACAGATGCGAGCGAGGCTTGGCCCAAGATAAATGAGAGCTAGCACTGGCCGACTAAAATTGTTAAGGGTTCGTGGATACCAGCTTTCATTCAACATGTTCATTCAATGAGTATTCCAAACCTCGTTATCCGCTACCTCTGTAAAGTAGAGGTGAGTAGAGTAGAGGTGTCGTAGTCGAGTGGTTTGAACACTTGACTGGAGATGGGAAGGTCGTGGGTTCGAACCCCGGCGCGGCACTACTGTTCTTTGGCAAGACATTAATCTACATTTGCCACTCTCCACCCAGGTGTTAAATGGGTACCGGCAGGAATTAATTCCTTGAATGCTGTGAGCACCGAAATCGGTAGCCTAGCTAAAGCCGGGGTAATATTGGAGCGCCTTGAGCACCACACATGGTGGTTATGAGCGCTATATAAATATCCAATATTATTATTATTATTATTATAAAGCGCCTCGGCCTCATCAAATAGTGCGATGACCCAAAGGTCAGTGGTTAGGTCGCGTGCCGAACTAGTGCCTCGTCGCGTGGATGACCCAAAATAAAACAAGCTTCCAGTAGAAGGCATAATCAAACTTGTGTGTGATGACACTAGCCCGTCGTTTAACTGCAATGGGAGATATAAAAGAGAAAAGGCAAGCAGCAGGGAGGACTGTGGACACCAGTGAGTAAAGCTTACATATACAGCTCCTTCATAAAGCCCCATTCTTTACCTCTTTTATATGTCGCTGTGGGAAACTGGGAAAAAGACATTAAGAGAACTCTACCCCAGTACAATTCAATTAATTAAATGGTCGTTTAGCACGGTTGTGTCAGCACGAATATATTGCAGGTGAGTGTCATCAGAAACCCACCGGCCCATTTTGGATGCAAACATCAGGTACGCCCGCCATCGCGGCAGACGTTGCGGCCCCAATACGAAAGGAATGAGAGGAATAAAAGGCAACAGGTAAACCGATAAAGTTTATCACTCGCTTCAACTTTCCACTGAACTCATGCCTCGTTAACGGATGCGTGTCGAAATGCCGAAAAAAGGCGTCCCCAGTACCACTACGGATAGATAGGTAATCTTCCACGGCTCGTACTGGACACAATGCGACACCCCCTCCCTGTTTGATTCGTTTTAGACCTACGAACTGTTACATGCATTTTTTTTGTTACTGTTTGTACCCCATATGTGAACGTCCTCCTGTGATAAGGGAGAGGGACTCATTTTGCTGTGAACTCCCCCACCCGAAGAAAACCAAAAAACGCTACCAGAAATGCGGCTCGAAATAACGCCTGGTCGTAGGTACTCTTGCAAACGTGTGAAATGGAATTGATAATTGATTTGAGAATGGGCAAAGTTATGGGACATCGTGTATCATGGCGGGCATTTCTGCGCCTACATCCGTCAACCAATCGACGAATTACAAAACCGTTTGTTATATCGGGCCATCCTAATGCCTGCATACCGAAAGCTATACCAGAAATATATGTACTAATAGTTGCCCCTGCATAGCCATGCCATGAAAGAAAAGATATAAATTGAGCGACTTGCCCAACATCTGGTTTAATACTTATATCGTAGTGATATCGCAACCTAAACTGCTGGAATGCAGACCAGGCTTTCTCGTAAGTAGAGTGAGTACTCGGCGCTCGAGAGGCAAACAGGAGGCGATTCCTTTCTATAAGAAGCTCTGCCATAGATGGGTGGGTAGGTCGCATCCTAGCCGATCCGCGCCCGGCGCCAGGTGACGAAACCTGTCCATCGTTTCCAGACTCGCCTGGATCGACGTCATCGTCCAATACGACTGCGGCCGGAGGTGCTACATCATGTTCGTCCACATCAGACCTTCGAGAGCGTCGCGCCGCCGCCTTCCTGGTCGACCTTTGCTTCCCCTGCTTAGGCATTATACTCCAAGTAAAACACAAACCCGGTCCAAAAGTCAAGACTAACGAGGCAAGGAAATAGTTAGACGAATGTAGCTGATCAGTATTCCAAAAGAAATTCGCAGACAGGCATTCGATGAAACTGAGTGCACGATCAGCAGCTATCGGCGAAGCGTTCTAGATACTATTGTCACATAAATCGTGGAACATGAAAAATTGCTGTACACACACTCGTTCTAAAAGCTGTGTTGAAACACTGATTTAAATCCGAACCGCGAAGCGTTCTAAAATAAATGAATCAGTCAGCCTATGTACCGATTTCAGCTGCCAAGAAGACCTGAACTCAAAACTTTGGTATTGCAGGAAAGGTACTAAAGCAACGATGATTCCACAAATTTATTGTACGAAAATTGGTAGTAGCAAGCAGGGAAAGTAAAAACATGCTACTCGAATAAGACCACGAAGAAAAGTGGGAGAGAAGTTGGAAATCTCCACCGCCGAGCCTGGTTTGCATAAACAAGCTCGTAAAAAGGGGGAGCACCTGTTCCGCCCGGCCTTGGCGGTCGGGGGGACTTCCAACTTCATCCTTGGTGTCTAGACTTGGGATAACGGCTTATTAACGCATTTCATACGTTAAAAGGTAATACAAACCAATGCCAATTATATTAAAAAGTCATATTCTTATGGAAGTTATTTGGTTTCCATCATGAATCTCTAGCTATTGTTATGCTATTTTTCGACTCAAAGAATGTTAGCGGCAAGTTGACCTAAAGGGGCTAAAGAGATGAATTTTCAGAAATAATGGCCTGTGACCAATAGTCTCTTCTCAATATGAGAACGGAAGATGCCGATAACATGTTACACAGATTATAAAAACGGAATAACAATACGATAGAACCTATTCTCAGGATACAAAACTCTTCTTTTTTTCTCTCTCTCTCTCTCTTGTTCGCTCGCTTTGCTCGCTCATACAATCAAGAAACTAGGCCGAGATTGTTTCTTGCAGCAAGCAAATACGTCCTGCAGCAACAAGAAGCCCGAATATCATAATATTCGGGCAGTGAGGTATCCGACTATTCTCGAATTCCCCCCCCCCCCCCCCCCCCCCCCCCATAAAAAATGGTATAATTTACCCGACAGAGTGCACAAACTATAATTTGCCACAAGGTAGTAGTACGGGTGTAGTCGGCGAACATTCAAAAGAGTATAAAAGCTGACATCATAGCTGGTAGGAAAATATCACCTGAAAACCCTCAACAAAGAAGGTGGTAGGGCCTAATTGAAACAATTTCATTTTTATCGGTCAGAATCTTATCTTTTGTTACTTTTAATGAAAATTCAACTATAAAGTATACACCCCATAAAATTTCTTTGTTTAAAAAATAACACGTGTTAGAAGGGGACGCCCTTTCCTCAGCTTGCTCCACCAGGAAAAAAATGCTTCGGGCACGATAGGCCTCGGGACTTTAGTGTGCACCATATAATTAGATTTCCATGTTTCAAAAATGGTCACCGTTCCCCATTGCCAATACATCGGTTTAGTGGCAAAATTAACCGGGGGGGGGGGGGGGCTGAGCTGCATGGTTGGACCACCCCCGCCTAACGGTGATGATGATGATGCTCTGATAAAATACTTTTAACATGTTGAAAATGTATAAAACAATGTATAAAAAATAAGTTCCCCACTTTTTAATACTTATTGTATGCACTTATTTTACCTTTCTTACGTTATTGCCGGTCTATCGGACCTTCTAACTATCGGACCCCTGATGTACCTTCGGACTATCGGACCCTCCGCCGATTTGGTCTATAGAACCGTCTGTCTATTGGACCCTCTCGTACATTCGGTCTATCGAACCTTCTATCTATTGGGTGTCGGTATATCGGACCCGCTAACTATCAGACTTTCTAGCTATAGGGCTGTAACCTTTCAGAATACGTCCCATATCGAGTACACATGCCCCTCCACATACAGCGTGAATCAATAAAAATATAACACAGATTCAACCATAAATGTCGTTGCAATCAGGACATATAGATTTAATCAGATATATTCATATTGTAGCCTATCAAGTTTCCTTACAGTTGACCCCTTGGTCAATGAAATTCGACAATAACAAATTTGCCTCTGCCCAAGTTTTGAGTGAAATGAACACCATTCAGCCCAAACTTGGGCAAAGACATCTGACATACCAGCGCTCAGTAACCCATGATCGCATTTTGGTGAGCAGCCTATCAAATTAAAGAAAACATCACCAACTATCATGCCATTATAATACATTTTAGCGATTTCACTTCGTTTTTTCAAATATTGGGGCTTGAATATGGGTATCCTTTTTATTGACTCACACTGTATAGAAGATGGGAGCAGAATTCAATTATAAGCTGTAACATTTAACGAAGAAAACAGATGGACTGGATATGATAATTATATTTAATGGCCACTTACAGGAAGGCATTAAGCTAAAAGTTGTTCTTTTAATTTCATTGTATACACAACCAGTATGCGGAAATACAGATGCGGTCACTGCACATAAAGTTAGTCCACCAAAAAAGACAAAAAAGGCAATCATAAATTTCCATAAAACCACACACTGTTGCAGAGATACAAATATTTTACTGAATATTTTTAGTTTCCTTTGCGGTTATACGTTACAAGGTCCGTCGGGTTGCAGCCCCCATCCCCCAGTGATTTTGAATTGACAATGTTCGGTCAACCTTCACCCCATATTCAGGCAGCGAGAGGGTTCATTTATGATTTGTATATCTTATTTAGATCATTCATTACATGTATATTAATCATTCTAATTACACTATAGTAAAGTTTTAGTCTTTTGCTTGCTTGTTCGCCCAAATTTCGAACTGTTGAAATTACAGTTAAAAACATCAGCCCTACTGTCACAATTTTACCATACGCCTATACAGATTCAATAAAAAGGATAACCTAAAATACTTCGGAAATAAAAAAAGGTGTTTAAAATATAAATAGGACTTTGTACGTTATCAATACATACATACTTGTAATTTTGATTGTTCGTATCTAACCAACTATATACACCACAAACCACTGCAAATAGAGTACTTCCCGTGAAGAATGACGAATTATTCCATCAATGAAGATTCAATATTTACAACTCTGATGAATGTGCAAATATTCTTTTTTTTGGCGAAAAATGTGCTCTTTTGCATGTTATTTCCTCCTTTTGAGGCTACTAAATCAATTGAACTGTTTGCGATTTTGAGCTACATGTTATTCCTTGAAATGTGAGCCTATTAAATTCCTGTCAAAATGTTCTTATTAGCTTACTTAAACAGACTGGATAACTGAAATGGAAGGTTCAGATTGAACTGATTAACTAATAATGTTTCTATGATGCTAGATATTCGCAACACATGGATTCCAAAACAAAAATGATTGAAATACAAGTTGGTAGATAGTTGGCTACTGTTTTCTGTGGAGACATAGATGTTATGATCCTATAAATTGTACAATATGTGGGTTAATATGACATTGTGTTTCACGTAGCGTACGTAGGCTTGAATTTGACAAAAAGGGATGTGCAGTTTCTGTCTAACCAACTATATACACCACAAACCACTGCAAATAGAGTACTTCCCGTGAAGAATGACGAATTATTCCATCCATGAAGATTCAATATTTACAACTCTGATGAATGTGCGAATATTCGTGTGTTTTTTTGCGAAAAATGTGCTCTTTTGAATACAGCAGTTTCTTTTTCAAGTAGTAATATCACAAACTGGTATAAAATGTGTACCAGAGGAGAGCTGAGCCATGGATCAAGTATTCTAATGATTGGTGGCTCATCTCTCCCCAGGTCGGCCTTTTTGACATTTGAATTGACTCCTTCCAAAGCAGTTCTATCAAATTCCATCAAAACATCTTTAATAAATTTACAATGCACAGGCTACATGTTGCCCACAATGCGACAAAAGTAACTGTTCCTATGTAGATGATAGAAAGGGTCGAACCTCTAACTCTAAAATCCACTTTTTGGAGCAATTTAGAGTTCTTCCTTCACCTCATGTTTATAGAGGTGTTATGCAACTTTTTGCCTCAACTGAAAAGAAAGATATGTGACTGACACACTACCAACAGAGAGCGTTGGAACTTTCTTTATTGAATGCAAGTGGTAGTTCTAGGAGGTGGATCAACTCTCCTTGTGACTCAACTCACCTGGATCTCCCATACATTTTCACTACAATTTTTTTTTTCCATTTTTGCTCGCTCGCTTCGCTCGATGGCAAAAATTAAGAAATTGAAAAACTAGCTATTTGGGCAAAAGGCGTCAGCCCCCTCCCCCTTTCGAAAATAGGCCCGTATGATCTAGACCTCTACAACTGCGATTTTCTTTTATTATAAGTAGTACATTGAGGGGGAGACTATTGTGCAGCATTTTGGTTGGCAAATTTGGGTGTCATTTACATGTACCCTAAAAAGTTGAGGGTAAATTTGGGAGTCACACCCCAATTCAAAATGTTCTAGCGACGCCCCTGTAGAGGTGGTGCATTTGCCGACCGCAATTCTGAGTGGGGTGCTACCCACTCCCCTCTAGCGACGCCGCTGTTTCCATTCCAAACTTAATGTATACAGATTATAATTATAATTATCTGCAAAACACAACTTATCAAATAAGTCGAATGACGCGTATAAACTATTTAAATGCGCAATCTTTAAATATATTTAGCACGTGTATGTGTATTGAAAATTCGTAGAATGGATAATATTACCAGATGAATAGGATTACTACATCTGGATTAAATTTTTTTTTAAACACTTTACCATCTCTACGGTGTGAAGATGCAAACACCTGTGTGGTAACATTAATGCCCAAGTTCGGTTTTCACAGTTAAAGTTTGCAAAGTCATAGTCAAATGGAATTGGTGAGCAGGGGGGGGGGGGGGGGAAGTACGGGAAAATAGTACTTGGAGACAAATCTTGATTCCTTTTCACTAAGAAAATACTGAGAAAATAAGGTATTCCCCATGAATTCTAATGAGTTTATATAATAACGAATATGAGACGCATGAGATAAAAGTACTAGAGTCAGAAATGACAAAAATAGTATTCGGAAATTAAAGCTGAAAGCAGTTTGGGAAATTTGAAAAAGAAAACTTTAAATACTTGACAATGCATTAGAAAGATGTTATCATCTATTATAGACCACAAGTGATAAAAACTAGAACAACAAACCTCATTACATGTATAACTCAATCTCCAAAGAAGACGAGGACACTTTTATCTAATTCGCTGAATCATGTGAATGGAGGTTTAACAGTGATAATTATTATTATTAACCTATTAACTTTTAAAAATTCGTTAAAAACTCAAATCAATAGAGCCCACATGTGGCCTACATAATTGTTCAAGAAAGCCATGTGATTATCGAACATTCACTTGAAGATCCCCCCCCCCCCCCCCCCATTTAAGTGTAATAATGAATTTAAAAGACACAAGTACGAATATGATTGTTTACATGCAACACGCTATTCTGGTGGTTGGTTTGTCTATGGACAAATATATACTTTCATAATAACCATATCTTATTAAATTGAATTAATATACATCCGAAAATTATCTTTCTTTTTTGTGTTGAGATAATCAGTGAAGTAAATAGACTATAAATTGTGTAATAAAACCGCATTTTTTTTTAACTTTTTTTTTTTTTTTTTTTTTTTGGGGGGGGGGGGGGGGGATCACCATTTGTTCATTACTTAACTTAAATACCTGTTTCTGTTCATTCCATTATTCATTTCGATAAACATTTTAAGAGTTTCCTTTTCTAGGGTGGGAGGGGAAGTACAAAGACAAGGACTTTGATTTTGCATTCAGCCACTAAAAAAAAAAAGAGCGAGAGCGAGACCGAAAAAGCGGGGGATGTGAGAGAAAAGGGCCTAAAAAGGGGCTACAAGCCGTTATCTGGGGGGGGGGGATAACTCTCCCCTCCCTGCACCCCTGTTACCATGGCTGTCGATCCCGGGTGTAATTGCTTTGCTTGCTATTATTATGTAAGTTTCATATGACTCCTGATAAATATTGCACTCCCAATATAGGATAAAGCGTATAAAACAGCATTTGCAAAGGTTCAATTTTTGAAAGAAATCTCAACTTCAGGTCGCCTTGCTGAATTTCTCGACTCTTTCTCAAGCCTATATAGGGTTTTTGTTAGTTCTGCTCCCGATTGTAGAAGTAAGTGAATAGAAAACCGTTTATCAATGCATACAATTCGAGCTTCTCTATACCGCTCAACTGCGGTGGTGAAATGCAAAATTTCCTGGGAAAATACACAAGAAAATGCGCTTTTTAGTGTGAAAAAGTGAAAAATTTGCGGCTCGGTCGCTTTGCTCCCTCGCTTGTACAATAACGTAGATAGTTTTGGGCACTCGGGGGGGGGGGGGGGGCGCCTAACGTCATCCCTAATCCCTAATCCCTAGATTCACTCTGGATTCACTCCCTCGCATGTGAAATGTTGCGTCAAAATAATTCAAAAGCGGTCCGGGCGTCGAACTATAACTTTCCGCCTACAAAAATTGTTTGCTACTAGCCGTTATCTGGGGAGCACGCAAAGCGTGCTCATCACCAATTTCGCACTCTTCCCGTGCCCCACAACCGCCCCCACTAAAATGAAATCCTGGTTATACGCTTGGACCCTTCACCTCTGCCCCCCCCCCCTATTGAAATATCCTGGCTACGCCTGTGCACACAGGTTTTGCGAGAAGTAACAGATTTAGAAATAACTTATCTCAGATCACTAATATCTATGATATTAGTTTTCATACCAGTATTAATATTTCAAGTGTGTTTAGAGTAACAAATACGATTGTAAGCCGTGTAAAAGAATATAATATTATAAAGATTTGGGTACCCTGTATTTTTACATCATTATCTGATTTTAATTGACTTGGATCAGTGTTGCCAATTCGATCTCCTTTTCTATAATGAGTCTTCTTGTGATACTGACGAATTATGCACATGTCTAAAGGTCCATTTTTGTTATAGTCTTACCTTAAAATCATCATGCATTGGTTCTTTGATAGCTGGTTGGCAGTGACCTTTTTCCTGCAAAGTTATCTGGCCATTCAACATTAATTATGTTAAGATAATTGTTATCATACTTGTGTATACAACACGTTAATATATACAGTGTTGTGTCATGATTCTTACATCTCGTGCTTTTGTATTGTTATATGTCACAACATTTGATGAAATTTGTTTTACTGCATTAAACAATATTGCTGCTTGTACAGTTGTAAATATTATGTTCTTAAACATATAAATCATATTAGATCATATACGTATATCATAAGACATGACATAAACGATGTATACCAAAGGATACAATGAATCATATCAGAAAAAAAATATATACAAGGGAGGTAATAAAGCTACAACAATTAACAAAACAAAAAGTTGTAAACCACCCACAATCAAGTCCGAAGAGGTATATGTCATACTGTCATACTGATCACGGGTTTGCCATGTTCAGGCACTCATTCTATATGCTCATCATCTGAATTCACTCATTGAATCGTATCTGCTTGTAATGTCGTACCTTATTCCCATTCTGTTGTAATATTTTGAAATGATTTAGGCACGTAAGAATAGTTTCCAAAGCCCTCGCTAACCTGGAAAGTGATTTCATTTTTACAAATCATATGCATCCGTGTTTTCTTCAGTAACTCTAAATCCGATAACTGGATTTGATTTACACGTCTTGTCTTTCCGTTGACGCCCACAATCAATGAGTTGATTATTATGGCATTTTAGGTGTAGATCTAGACCAAACTTTTTTTTAAAGCATATTTTTTGTTCTTTATGATAAAGAGGTGTTGTTGAAGGTTTTTACATGCTGACTCTCGACACAAATGTGCCAAGAGTCATTGCTGCTACTGCCTTCTCTGGGAGCCCATTCCAGTCTTTTATAGTTCGTGGTAGGAATGATGTTGCTCTGTACTGCGTCCTGCAGGTGATAAGTTGGAGTTGCCTGCTGTGGGAGCGTCTTTGGCGAGGTGGCAATGCAACTACTTTGGATTTGATTGTTGGGCAGTGGGCTTGGTCATTGTTGATCCTGTAGAACATGGATAGACGCGAGATCTTTCTACGCTGCTCCAGGGATGTCCAGCCAAGGGAGTCGATCATCTTGGTGACACTTGAAGTGTTATGGTACCTGCCTAAGACAAAGCGAGCAGCTCGTCTCTGTTTCAACTCAAGCTTACTGATGTGTTTCTGCGGTGCAGGATCCCAGACGCTGGATGAATACTCGAGCACAGGTCTTACAAATGCGTTGTATGCTCTCTCCTTGACTTTCCGTGAGCTAATCTTCAGATTTCTCCGGAGGAATCCCAGTGTTCTACGGGCCTTGGTGTAGATGTTGTGGGCATGGTCATCCCAGCCCATGTTCTGCTGGAGGGTGAAGCCTAAGTACTTGACGGCAGTTACATTGTCCAGTGTGTGGCCATGCAGATTGTAAGATGCCGTCAAGGGTCGTCTGCTTCTGGTGATCGACAGACAGGAACACTTGGTAGGATGAAACATCATATCCCAATTCTTCTCCCACTCTGTGAGGCGCTGGAGGTCTTGTTGTAGTTGGTCTTGGTCCAGGTTGCTAGTCACTGTTCTGGATACTACTGTGTCGTCAGCAAATAGACGTACCCTTGAGGTCAGGCTGTTGGGCAGATCGTTGATGTAAGCTAAAAATAGGCAGGGGCCGAGCACTGACCCTTGGGGCACGCCTGATCTCACATGGACAAAGGATGACTTGCTTCCGTTCACGAGGACCGCCTGGCGCCTATCAGTCAAGAAGCTGGAGATCCAGGACGCAGTGGACCCTTTGACACCATAGCGTTGGAGCTTATGGATCAGCAAGCTGCGGTTCACCCGGTCGAAGGCCTTGGCAAAGTCCATAACTACGATGTCCGTTTGCTTTCCACTCTCCAGGTTATGAGTCAGTTCTTCTGTAAACTCAAGAAGCTGCGTGTCGCAGGAGCGCTGTTTACGGAATCCATGTTGATGATCTTCCAGGACGTTGTTTGCGTCAAATTACTTCGCTGACAACAATGTGCTCCATGAGTTTACAAGCTACACAGGTGAGCGAGACTGGCCTGTAGTTACCTGGGTTGTAGTGTTCACCCTTTTTGAAGACTGGTGTCACGTGTGCATCTCTCTAGTCTGCTGGAATTGATCCTGTTGTCAGGGAGGACTGGAAGATGGCTGTAAGTGCAGGAGCAAGATCTTTCGATAGCTCTTTCAGTACTCTGGGACTGATACTGTCAGGACCATAAGCCTTGTAGGGATTCAGGTTTGACATCTGCTTCCCCACACCTTCTACAGAAATCTCTATCTCTACCCGTCTTCTGCACAAACTCCTCTTTGGTGTAGACCTTGCCATTACCAAAAAACGTAACTCGTTTAGATACACGTACATGCATCCAAATGGTTACGTGAACTGATAAGTATAGAAATAACTTTATATTTCAGTTCACTTCTATGATGTTAGTGTTGATACCAGTATTTGATCATTGATGCAGCTTTAATTATGTCAAATTATCGTCTGCCGCCGTACAAGAGATATTTTTTTCCTTGTTTGTGTGTGTCTTTGTTTGTTATGTCACACATGATTTTTTTAGTGTGTGTATATGAAGGTATTGGTATAGCGTAGGTTCAGAGCTAGGATTTAGATTCAGAGTTTAAGTTAGTGATTCGGTTAGTATAGAAACTTGACCGCTAAGCGATTGTCGGAGGAGCATGTATTTTACAACCATCTTAGTTCATTGATGTGATATTTATGTTTATACCAGTGTTAGTTTATTGATACTTGAAGTATGTCAAGCGATAATCCGTGACCATAAAAGGGATGGTTATTGTAACCCGCATGGTAAGCCGTGTATATAGGTATTGACACCCTATCTGCATCGATCTTTGTATGATTATGATTATTTTGAGAATGCCTATTACATCGCCTATTCTATTGATGGATCTCCTTGTGTTATTATGTATACGATGATATGCGCTAATATATATAACGTTATGCTCATGTCTAAAGGTGCATTGTGTTAACCTTTGTGTTTATATACTTGACGCATCGGTTCTCTGATAGCTGGTTGGCTGTGTTTATCATAATGTTTGTATTTCTTTTTACTACAGAGTCAAATGGCCATTTCACATTTATGTAAGATAGTCAATTAGTATCATATTTTTGTATACCGCATGTGAATAGTCAGACTTGTATCACCATACTTTGCCATTATTCTTGTAACATATTCGCTCTATTTCACTGCTGGAATTACATGTTGCCATAAATGCAGTGGAATTAAAAGTGGAATCGTGACCGTGCATTTAACAGATTCGCTCTGTATTATCTAGGTATGTTACTTTTAATATCACTTCAATAACAATGGATCGACATCATTGACAGAAAACATCCTAAGATCATATGCATGTTTTTTTTTAGGCCTACTACCGTGACTACCCGTATATCAGAAAATACAAACAATGACATGACTTTATAAAGAAAATGAATTATTCTGCTTGACTGTATGGTTTGTTTTACATGTACGTAATTTGTTTTAATCAATCTTTGCTGAAGTTCCGACAAACCTTTTCCGCCAGTGTGATGTATAATGTAAATAGATATTATATACATTCATATACTTACTGTTGTTATTGTTATCAATACTATACACGGATTTGAAGACAATATCCAAGCTAGTTGTGAATGTAAATTGCTATGGATGAAAAAAATGACGTTACGTCAGTTATTGTTGGCGGAGTATGCATTATATAATATCATAGAATAATAAGTATAATTTTATAATGATGAATACGATGTTCAGCTACTCTATCAGTTACGTTCTTTGTTATGTAATGATTGGTAATTATCTGGATGTATGCATCCATTGGGGTCTCAGTCTAAGGGCTTTACAGATACATTCTTAACTAGGTCATCGCATAAAGAAAAACAACAGTAACAACAACAACAAACAAACAAATCTGACAAAAAGAAAACAAAAAGAATCTTTATTTTCTTGGAAAGAAATTGTTCTCAACTGAACAAAAAAATATAAACGAAAGTGGAGGACACATACTGAGGTTATTCGGTGAAAAATAAGAAGTAAAGTTAAATAACCAAAATGCTGATAATTGATTAAATTCCCAAAAGATTAGCTGGTCTTTCTAAAAAAAAAAAAAAAAAAAAAAAGAAGCTTCAAATCATGTCAACTGAAATTAGTAATGATAAGGCCTACTCCACTATGAACACCTGGTGCAATCCTGTACGTGTCGTTAAATTCAAATGGCAATTGACGGGGACAAGCTGGAATACAACAAAACAACTCATTGTAGACACTATCATTGTGTTCGCTTGAACATTTGAAAGGGGTGTTTGAAACATGACCACAAATTAGCCGAAAGGGGGAAATTTCGGGTTTTCCCTCTAATTTGCGGAAATAAATCGTCATGTTATTTTGGGTTAATTAGGAAATTTACTAATAAGCGGACATGAACCTACATTAGGACCGGGGGGGGGGGGGGGGGGGGGTAAACCACCACATCTAGAAATGCTACAGTAATAACAACTAATAATTCACAGACTCACTAAGCAAGAGATATGTATTCTTTTGTCTGGTTGAATGGCTAAATATACATGAATCTGCAAAGTCCCTGAATCTGATTGTTTCGTTTTTGGGTACAACGCAGTCTCTACTTCCAGCAGTATACGTGTACAATCTACACACCTTTATTTGAAAATAGGATTCAAGCACCCCTATCATGATCTGCCTATGGATTTATCGTTGTTAATTCATTACAGTGTTCGCTCGATATATTGAAAGAGAATCTGAATATGAAAACGAACCTATTCATGCTGACCGATTCTGAATTACGATTCACTTTCCAGGGAATTAATTTTTTGATACACTGCATGTTTCTGCATACTGCTGTAACTGGATTCAATAAACGGAGATCAAACTTTCCTTGCTCGTGCGAGAGAGACACATTTGGACACCATTTTGTTTCTTTATAGCATGTTAAGAGCAGACCTTTTAAGTCACTTGTTAGCTGTTAATATCATTTGATTGTACAAGACACATGCTAAAGCTTTCTTTGGCTGGGCTACTGCTGATAAGAGGAAGGACTTGAGGCCGCATTTCACCGTTT
Source organism: Heliocidaris erythrogramma (assembly GCA_025617745.1). Lineage (NCBI taxonomy): Eukaryota > Metazoa > Echinodermata > Echinoidea > Camarodonta > Echinometridae > Heliocidaris > Heliocidaris erythrogramma. The sequence continues at coordinate 33,532,137 of CM046858.1, read as the reverse complement.
GTTTTGGAAGCCAACAGTGAGTAGATCTATCACTCTGAATTGCTATACGTAAGATCATTCTCTTAGTATAAGAACATTGCAAGGATTATAATTATATCTAAGCTAATATTTTTTTAGCCTTGCAGGGACCTTTTTTAACACAATAAGAATCATATACATTCATGTAAATGATTTTAGAGTACTATTAACTGATAATATTCAATAAAGTTCCCTAGCTATACGAACTCCTTGGCTTATCAATCTGGTACTGGGCCTACGGAGCTATACATTTGATCTCGTAGGGCCTGTGACGGATTATATCAACACAAAACACACACACATTAGAATCACACATTCCCATGCACACTGGACCTTGGAAACCACCCTCGGTGTTTGCTGTGGTGGTTCTGGTCAAAATGGAATATTAACATTAAAGGTTGACTAAATTAGAGAAAAAATGGGTGCTCTTTCCATGTAGTTTTGCCTTCTAATCACGAATCTGCCAATCGATTGTCCAAATTATGTCTCGTTTTGGCGAAAAAGGGGAAAAAGTAGAGGTTTTGGGACCGTTCCTTAAAACTCGTGAGCTGATTGGCTAACGCCCAAGTGACGTATGAAAAGTAAGAGGCACAAGATCTGCAGGCTGCAGCATATAATATTGTACACAGAATGCGGTATTTGACCCCTCTGTTCAACGGACAATTTATGAAAATAGGAAATTAATCAATATAATCTTAGGAGTGAATAATCATTAGCAATATATTTTCTACAAGATCAGTAAACGCTTTTGCCCAAATATACAGCTCTTGTTTTGTTTTTTAGCTTTTCTTTTGAACAATGTTCTCATCCATCTGAGCTTGCCGAACGAAAGTTTTGCATTGGTCATAAACGCGTGCACAGCCATTTTATGCGTCTGTATGATTGTACAATGTCCTACACATCTTTAGTACGGCAGTGACTATGTTCCCCTCGTACATAGCGACTGGTGAACGCTTTTGACTTTTTGTTTTGTTTATTTCACTTACGGCTTTTTTTTTTTACTTCGCTTTACATAGTACGTTTAATAGTAGGCTACTATACTGACTTAGATTTTGGCTGAATTCGAGCAACTTATATAGAGAGAAGAAAAGTGCCCGCGATTACGAGAGGACTTTTCTGAGCCATGCAGATACGAACTCTGATTTATCAGATGATTTATCAGACCCCGAAGGCAAAGAAGCTCGAGTGGCAAGGGGAAATTCGACCATAATTATTATATGTTTGAAAGGGTTTGAACCCCTCGCAGAATACGGTGAAGGGCCGTGGGTGAAGTAACTCCAGGGAGCTCCAACGCGTTGGAGCTCCCTGGAGTTACGGGTGAAGTAGACCGAAAATGCTGTCTCTCGTTCGTTAGGTCGTCTTAGCTAACGAACGAGAGACAGAATTTTCGGTCTACGGGTGAAGCTGCTGCAGCTGTTGTTGAAAAACAGATTGGAAGACTTGACTCCAAGTCTGATCGTTGGAATAGCTGAATCTTATAGCTAGCTTATCCTTCTCTTCATGCCAAATTCGGAATACAGGCCAGGATCTTCAAAATCATCTTCGGCAAAGTGATCGCTGCAGATTGTACTCCACTCACTTGGCCGGCCCTTGCCACTCTGCCCGCGTGAGCTTTACATTTGCGACCCACAATTTCCGTAGATTTTCATCTTTAGCAAAATGATGTAGGCTTACACCATCTTTAGGGGTCTTGCTACAGCCCGCAACTATACACCGATTAGGCATTATTGATGAAACTGTGTCCCAAAATCAAAGTTATTGTGAGGAATTAAACACACGAAAATACGCAATACAAAATTAATGGTCGATGCGGTGAATATCATGCTCGGCACCGGGCTGGGCCTGCCGGGGGCCTCCGGGCGCGCACGGTATAGGTTAGTGGAATATTTTCCCTTACTTTTCATGCGTCACAGATCACGCGATCCCGATGTCGCTTAGATGGGCTTTTTTAGGGGCGGGGCTTATGACTGTGTAAATCAGCAAAAATATACTTTTCAAATGATTATAAAATATGACTGAATGCATAAAAAATTGTGTGATGGATATTTTTTGGCTCCTGATGACACCTTCCTACGATAAATGGGCATTTATTTTTTTATTTTAGTGACCCTTTAAAAATATATTAATAATATCAACACTTATCAACACAAAATCGGCAGCCGGGATAGGATTCAGCTTACCTTACACATGTTGCTGTAAGAATTGTCATGTAATGATAATGTATGAACGTAACATGTGACCCTCGACAGCACCATAACATGAAGGTCCCCAAGTGCCTCTCTAACGCAAGTTTGGTCACAATAGGATCAACGGTTGCCAAGTCATTTGGCAAATATGGTCCTGCATGATATAGAACACGATTGCAAAGGCTTTCAAGAAATTTACCTTAAGTCACTACAGTGACATATTACATGATCCAAACATGATTTCTATATAATTATAGGCAAAACAATCAACAATAGCATATTGAAATTGCGCTTGAAAAAGAAACTACATAAAGAACCACATTCATGTTAATGGAATATGCATATGGGACGTACTTCACTTTTCTAGCCATGGCGTAATATACTAATTAAAAAAATAAAGTAACTGATACATGTACATATTCATTATTATTCAGTTCTTAAAATCTGAAGATATGAGATCATGCATGCTCTGGTACAATACTGGGTAACTGTTTAGTGATATGTCTGGATGGTAATTATGAATTCCACCTTCAAGTTAACCCCATGGTAGGATCCATATGCCTGAACCCACATTTTATCAACATTTCTTGGATGAGAAACCCACACAGCCTATCTTGTGCCCGAACCTTGCCCAGTCTGTACAATAATTATTGAACCCAGATGGGTCGAGTTTGCACCATAATTGGCCTATCGATATTAAATTACAATTGTTGCTAATTATGTTCATGCATTTTTTGATAATGCCTTGTAATCGTAGTCGATATCAAAAATATGACTACCTATGAGTAAGCGAGTGAACAGAATTGTATGGCCTTTTTCATGCCTGGAGTCAGTGATGGTGCGTCATCTATCAGAATGGCGGAGTTTTCAACTTAGAAAGAATTACATACACAGGCCCGTAACTAAGATTTTTGTGGGGGGTTCAACATTGGAAAAAGTGGACCATTCTGAGGGAGCGAAGCGACTGAGTAGGGGTGTTGGGTCAGGGGTGTGCCCCTACAAGGGTATGGGCATGAGCGTGGTCAGAATTATTTGACAGGGGGTGGGTCAAATGTGAAGCCCTAACATATACTACCACTGTGTAGCATTCCAAATACTGAAAGCGAGCAAAGCGAGCGAGAGAAAAAATAAAAATGTACTTTTAAATGTCAAAATTTTATTTCATTAAGTCACCAATAGGTAAAATGTAAAGCTATATATTCTGTCATCAGCTGCCATATGCAGGAATCATTCATATTAATATAGTTTTTAGGAAGTGAAGCGAGGGGGGCACTTTGCTGTTCTTTTAAAGAAATATAACCCCAATATCTGGGCGCCATGGCGATAAGGCAGTGACGTGCCGAAAATTGTCATAACATTGAATATTTATGGACTTCGCTGCATGAAAGATTTCGCTTATAAGGCTTGCGAGCGAGCGAAGCGAGCCAGGCAAAATGCACTTTACGTTGTTGTTGCTCATTTCAATATAGAAAGCAAGGTAACCCTCATTTCTGGGCGCCATGGCGATAAGGCAGTGACGTGCCCGAAAATTGTCATGACATTGAATATTCATGGACATACATGTATTACAATAACATGCTATGTAAATATTCTCGCTGCCGCATTTCAGTGTAGAAAGGATCTAACAAGTATACTGTATTCGGGTGCCATGGCGATAGGGCAGCGACGTGCCTGAATATTGCGAGCGGGAAATTTTCCATTTTAAAGTGAACAGACACATTAAATACCCCTCTCTCTGTTCCTTTTTTTGGAAACCTACACAGTGATATTATATGTTCGGGCTTCAAATTTGACCCACCCCCTGTCAAATAATTATGACTACACTCATGCCCATACACTTGGAGGGGCACACCCCCCCCCCCCCCCCTGACTTGCTCCGTAGCTTCGCTCCCTCAGAAAGGTCCACTTTTTTCCAATCTGGACCCCCCCCCCCCCACCCCGCCCCCAAAAAATCCTAGTTACGGGCCTGAGTATGGTTTCTATATTTCACTTTTTATATTCCATTACCACAGATTTCATTTGAGTCTTCTCATGCTTATCACTGCTTATCTCTGCTTATCTTCCAACGTTATCTTTGTATCTTTGACAATCTCCTTGTATTGTCAGGATTTCCTGTCCAATCTAACACTTCTCATAGATCAAAATGCACTTCGATTTCGTCCTATAGGCTGATAGGAATTAATAATCATCCAAATGTCAGATGTAAAAGATAGTTTAATAATTAAAAATGTCATTCAACAGTTTCAATTGTCAATCAACTTCAACATATCTCCATTCATTTTCGTCAGATTTCATTCAAATTCGTCCGACCTGCCAATCCGCTCTAATTTTATCATCAAACCCATCTTTGGGAAGTCGATTTCAAGAAATTGTCATTCAAATTTGTCATATAGACAAGACCTTACAACGAGTGGGTGACGATTTTGAATAATTCTTTGAACTCTTTCAGTCTTTGACAAAATCAATACCAAATGAAAAATAAATTCCGAAAATGAATAGCCAAAGACGTATACTGACTAGGCCTTATTATTAAGTTGCAGGACAAAAGCAAATAAAACAGTGTTCAAATTGACTGGAAACCCGGCTGGAAACCACATTATCTCACATTATTTTCCACTTTCCTTCCTCTCTCCCCTTTCATGTGACCCCCTCGTGCGCCTCTCCCCTATCTAAGCCAGTTGGTATGGAAATGTATTTAAAAAAATTAACCTAAAAATCACTAATCTGATGTCACTTTGGATAATTTTCTTCGCCTTATGATTCTGTTTTGTTGTTTTTCAAGTAGAATTCTGCTCACCAGCTTGGGGGTGATATACTATACAAACGAATTTGAATAATTCTTTGAATGACGCTTTGAAAAAATTGATTGCAACATGGCATAATGTACAAAATTCGAAAATGAATGGTGAAAGAAGACATTGATTAATTATATATTTGCCGGATTAGGAAGTTACGGGACAAAATTTTAAAAATGTATCAAAATAGACGGAAAGACCAATATTTTATCACGTTATTTTCCCTTTCCATCATCTCTCCCCTCGCTTCTTTTTTTCTTTAATCTTTTTTTTTAGCGGACCTCTGCTCGCCAACGGGGGGGGGGGGGGGGGGGGGGGGGGGGGATTCGTTCGAACCCCCTGAACCCCCCCCCCCCCCCCTAGTTACGGGCCTGCATACATCTCACCGTGGCCTAATTATTTTTCGTGTTATTGCATATGCCTTATTGCATTTGTAACTGTACTTGGTCCCACTTGATAACAGGTAGATTCTAGATTTCTTTTCTTCGTGTAAATCAGTGATGGTTTACTAGCAGCAAAGCAGAACCAAACAAATGCTTTTAGTTGTATTGCGACCAGTGCTCTAAAAGACGTGGTTTCACCATTCCAATACCTAAATTATCTTACACGGTTGCTTTCACGCTCCCTCTACATGCAGACATAAGCATATGTAGAAATTCTTCCTACCAGTGGCACTTAATCGCGGGGGCAGATTTTCCTCCATCAAAGGGGGGGGGGGGGTGGATTGTACCCCTCATAAAGCCATAATTTTGCAGTATAACGAATACCTTTCTCGTACTGAGAAATACATAGTTTCTACATGCAGTAATATAAAGGGAAATCCAACCTTAAAGGGAAATCTTACCTGAATGGCAAGTTTTTCTGAAAGAAAGTGGTAAAATTCAGAGAAGCTGATTGCTGAAAGATTGAACGAAATTGGAAAATGAATAAAGTTATGATTTGGGAAAGTTGTAATCACTATACATATGGGAATTTCAAATTGGCCGAATCGGTAATGCCACTGTGTTCATGTGATGAAGTCGCGTACAAACCCCCCCCCCCCCCCCCGCCCCCATTTGCTCTGACACACAAACTGACTAAAATGTCATTTGTTCAAAAGCACTTAATCAGTAGGATCTCTTTCTTTTATGATGACCTATAACAATATGTTATCTACAGTATATTTGGAGTATTTCCCCTAGGAGAAAAGGGCGCTTAGGAGAAAACCGTAATTTAACGATATTTTAGTGCACGACAAACTGGAGTGTTAACCGTCAATATATCAAAATCGACTCATCATAAACATCCATGACTTTCTTATTCCTTGTCCGATTTCTTTCAAACTTTCACAATCCTTTCTTTTTTGTTTTCACAAAAATCATCTTATTTGGCAGGGGAGTAGGGCTGTATTTCGTAGTAATTGTTGAGGTGCCCCCCTCAAAAAACAAAAAACAAACAGGAACCCTTCCGGCGCCCCTGATAAATACACATACTTGTGTATTTCTAATTTAATATCTTTCATTCAACAGAAGCCAGGGTATATTGGATTCATTTATCACTTCTGTAACATATGTCGAATCCTGCTGTGTATACTCTTTTAGCCAACCTTGTTTATGGTGACACAGAACGGGTCACTGCCCATATTAAGATAAACATTGACTTTCAAGTTTCGCATTCAGTTTCTATTGATATTTTACTCTTTAGAATCTATTCTACAAACACGTTTTTTCACTCAGGCTCCAAAGGTGCCAATCATTCATCAAAATCATATTTTTTGTGTAAAACTTAGCACCGTAAATAACATAGCAATACGATTTCATTCAAAATACGTTTCTTTTATTTGACAATAATTATGTTATCCTTTCAGACTTAACACTTTGTTTAATGCCCTCGGTCTCACAGTCCTATCTGTTTAGGGTACTTTTCCTCCATCCACGGTAATCAGCATATGAATAGAGTGTGGTAATCAATGTTATGTGACAAAAATAGGGGAAATTTGTAAAAAATAACTTAATTGTATGCCTATATCCTGTCTTCAGGGCAAACTTTCAGCCGTTTGCCGAAATTAAAGTAAAAAGTGTGTAGAGTAGTTGGACGTTCATATATCAACCCCCCCCCCCCAAAAAAAAAAAAATGAATAAAAACAACAAATGAATAAATAAATACAAAATAATGATGCTAATACAATAATAAAAATATTTATCAATAAAATAATTTTTATTTCAAGTGTGAAATCAAAATGATTGTTCGTGAGGGGACGAATTCCTCGGCAGAGGAAAGTTCCTACAACTCACCAGTTACCTTTCAATTTGACGCCATAGAAATGAATATGAAGATGTTTAAGCTTGCTAAGGCAATGCACGTAGTCTTGGTTCAATTTGGAACACTAATAGGTCAGAGGTAGTTCAGAGGAGTGTCTGGCGGCTTGTTAGAGCAGTCAATAATAGCATGATCGAATTGGGGAGGGGGAGGGAGAGGCTGAAGGAGGGGGCATGGAGAGCCGACGTCCAAGCTCATTTGGGATGGATATTTGCTTCACTCGTGGGCAAGGGCGTCGGATGGGGGGCGGCAATGAAGGTATATAGTACCCTTCATGATTTTTAAACGCCTCTCAATTACCAGCTTCTCCATTGGTTATATGAAGCAAGGCAGGGGCGGCGGAGCGTCTTTCAAAGTGAGGATGGGGGGGGGGGGGGGGGGGAGGGGGTTACCAGCAAAAAAGGGCACCTACAAGGGAGAATTTTATGATCTTGGTATTACCCGGCAGTCTAATTAACATGATTAATTCATGATCAAGTGTAACGCCCCTATAGGGGTATAGGGGGCTGAAAGATGAAATGACGAGAGAAACAATCAGTGGTGTGTTGTGATGGTAATAACTTAGTGTGGAATCGACACGTTTATTCAAACTTTTCTCTAAAATATCATCTCAAAAGAAGAATAAAGTGTAATACAAAACATTGTTACAATTAACAAACAAAATATAACGTTCAGTATTTTCTTTCAGACTATCTAAGTGTATCTAACTACAATAATCTATCAGTAGATCTATTTAGAATAACACTTGACTTCATTATACCATAACTAAAAGTAATATAAAAGAACTAAAACAAGATAAACAAAACAATGCTATTACGTCTAAATTACACCCAAACCTTTATATTCCATAATATGTGCAGAATGAATAGCGATTTGTAAGGGTATGGTATATATACAAAACATTGCAATGACTTTAGATTTAATTGATTATACACATTAGGAATGTAAAGACTAACTTTATTCCCAAGATTAAGTATCACTTCAGTAGGCCTAGTGTAAACATGACCCGCACCTGTTCCAAAATAATACAGTGCAATGGCAATTGGGTATAGTGTAAACACTACCTCTGTCCAGTAATCTGATAATTTATTACCAGTGATGGCACCAGCCAACCCGCACTCCCCCTTGACAAAGGCCCTATTCACATTTACAACTAACTTGGATCCCTCCCTAACTCTAGTTCCTACAACTCTATACACAACCCTGTATTCTCAACATGTTAGAATGAACCCATTGATTACAAACACTGATTTACAATAGCAAGGAACAGGCATTATTAAGAACAGTAAAACAATATCGATGTATAATACAAGTATAGCGGTTTGATGTGAAATGACCCCAAACATTAAAGCACAGAATGGTTCATGTCAGTATCACCTTTAAAATGGACTCTGGGGGAAATTAATAGTGGGAATGGGTAAGGCGACAGAGCTCCCTTTGTTTCAAGACTCTGAGCAAGGAGTTTTGATCCACATGCAAATAAACCGTCAAGGGCAAATGCAGAGTTTAGAGCTTGGCAAACATATGAGAGAGAGAGAGAGAGGGGGGGAGAGGGAGATTGGGGAGGGGGAAGGAAATAGCGACATTCCAGAAAACAATCTCACACTGCTGTGCTAAAGCCCAGTTCATACTGAAGAGTTAAGGATCTAAACCAATTTCATGTAATCATCTCTGTGTTTCTGTATTCAAGTAAATTAAATGACACCACTGATATTTTCAATATACAAAATATAAAACATGTATTCTCTCATGAATCTTATCTACTCATATTGTCCTATGAATCATAGTATAAAGCAAACATCACAGCATTATTAACTAGTCAGAAATCCATTCACATTAGAAATATAATCTGCAATGGTTTGCACTTCTCAAATGTAATACAGTTGCAACATACAACAATCTCTTCAGGTTAATCATTGTGTAACAGACCAAATTTATACTGTAATTTGATAGAAAAGTCCATTTCATACTTATCTATGATTGTTAGAAACCTGTAGATAACCACAGTAAGTTTATGGTTCTGGAGAAATGTGATTCACAATCTTTCCAAGTAATCTAATACATTCTGGTCATTGGAGTCAAAACAACCACATTCCACAGCAAGGAGAAAGTTTTATGACATTCGGTCAGTTGCTGGTCAGGGTCGCCAACTTTCAGTCAGTGTGTATAAAAAGGGTAGAAGTAATACAGCTTGTTTCACTCTTGCACTGCACCCCTGTTGGGGCAGGCAGAGAGAGAGAGAGAGAGAGACAGAGCTCATCTCATCCGACTTTGGGTTTACGTTAGGTAAGAAGATTTTGTGTTTTGTCAGTTATGTTACCTACTGTATTTCATTAATAATGTGCTTATGTAGTCTGGTGTTAGTTGATAATATTGGTATTATTTGTAAGAAATAATTGGTTGTTAAAATAATGTTTCTCACCAAGGGGGCATGTTATTTGTTAAAGTGGGAAATCTTTGAGTGTAGTCTTATGACTTAATTCAATAATTTGACTCATGCTTTGTGGAGAGTATGGATGTTATTCCATGTATGTATTTTATACAGTATTATCTGTTGTCCTACTTGTAGTTCTAAGAGATGTATTCTTATAATGCGTGAGGTATTTGAAATACTTATATTTTGGGAGTTTAATTACGCTTAACAGTTTGGGTTAATGTGAAGTCCAGTTGTAGTACAGTGTTCAGTTCTAGATTTTAGAGTAAGAATTCACAATGCTACATAATTGATTGTTCCTTTAGATTATTGGTGACGAGCAGCATCAACATGTAAGAAGCGGGTTTGAGAGGAGAATGGTCCTCTAGGCCAGATTGCCAGGGTGAGTGGTTCTCATATAAACCACAGGTTCATTATAGTTAAAATCGTGGTAAATTGTTGGATAAAACACATTTGATATTTGATTTATATATTTATTGGGATAGTTATCCATAACGATGGATGAATTATGAGGGTGATTGGATACATTTTATGCAATATCGATTAAATGTTAATGAAGGGGACCTAAACAGCATGTTTATCACTTATTATCATGAGTCTACTTGACGTCATATTGTTGAAATGCGTATCTTATACTAGAGTCACAAACAAATGTATGTTGATAGTCATTATTTGTATTTTACAAAATGAGGCATAATTCACTACTTAAATCTTTCATTTGAGTATTATATAAGTCCTATTTAACTGTTTAAATTGTTTATATTATTCAGGCTTTTTCTTAATGCACATGAGAATAAAAGAACCTCAACACAAGGAACGGGGTGAAGTGTCATCTTTTCGACATCAGGTTTCCGAGTGTTACAACATGGCGTCACGGACAGGATTTTCATCACTGCAAAGCCCTGGCCTTCTGTGCAGCTTCTTCAGCGGATCGAAGATTCCGTCAACTTTGATCTTGGACATCGAACTTTTGTAAATATGACCGTAGTTTATGATGTATGCCGTATGTTTTTGAATGCTGTAGCTAGGTCGGTTTTGATATTTTGATTGGAGGCTCCAATTGTATTTGTTTCTAGGTCTCTGTAGGAGTTATTTGTGAGGACATAATTTTAGTGTATTTGGGTTAGATCATGTCCGTCAGAGGAATATTGCTATTCAAATGTTGTGCGAAGTATCATAGTAATGCTGTGTTTTTGGAACAGTCCAAACCTCTATTGTATGTAACTTTGGTCGGTTGGGTGGAGCCACATGGTGTTGGAATCCAGAGACACCGATATTTTATATATTGATAGGAGGGATTACAGTATGATTAGAGCATGGATGCAGCTCTAGCTTTGATGGCTTTGTCAGTAATGAATAGTTGGAATATTCCTTGCTTTGAAATTTTGGGATATTTGGAATTTAGAGTCCAATAAAGGGTAAATTTATTTGAAATTATTAGTAATGTTGCTGATTTAGGTACGCACATCTTGTTGGTTTTAGAGACTGCTTTTGAAAAAGCAGGGGAGCCTATGTCCATAATGTTTTATTTAAGTTTTCGGTCAGCAATTTTTTTTGCGGTAACTGAGTGCGCGTTATAGTTTGATATGGATATCGTATTGCATTGTTTCATATTGATATTTCTAATGTGATTGGGAATTGGCTGGAATTACTGTTAGAATTAGTCGAGCTGAAGTATTTATTGTTAATTCCGAAAACCTCGACATGAGACCGGAATTGCATGAGAGAAATACGGGCTGACTAGTAGGAACAGTAAAGGGTTTCTCCGTACCTTTGTTTTTCTGTTAACCTCGTGAGGAGGCCGGAAAGGGCACATGGGTAGCGTTGAGTTTTAGCCATAGGTTACAAGAATTTCTTTGTGTATTGCAATGGTGATAGGGATATCCATGATCATAACGAAGCACAGGTTCGTTTTCCTGATAGGTATTTTCTGAAAGTATTAAGTTTTGCAAAAAATTATACTGGGTATATAGGTTTATAGGGTGTATCATCTGGTTTGTGATAGACGCCTGCGATATGAATATTTATGTCGATAACCAAGGTTTGGCAGTAGAGACTCTAGAACTGTTAGGATCAGTCGGTTAGCACTTAGGCTGATGTCAATGCTAGTAGCCTCGTCATGAGACTAGTATTGCATAGTAAGAAGTGTAGGAAAGGACTGAAACAGTTGAGTTATGCACTAGATATGTTTTCTGTGATCCTTGTCATGAGACCTGAAAGTTCGTATTAGTGGTGCGGGTTGGCCAATTGTGTTATGATGAATTTTCATGTTCTGTGTTATGCAATATAATTTTTAATAATCGCACACTTAATATTAGTTTGCATATTGGCAAGGCAGTATAGGGTTATAAAATCTAAAACAGCCGTGATGGTGACGGGATATAAAGGAAATTTAGTGTACTTAATTTTTGTAGACTGAGTGTCGGGACGCCACTCAATTAAGCAGGGGAGTGTGTAACAGACCAAATTTATACTGTAATTTGATAGAAAAGTCCATTTCATACTTATCTATGATTGTTAGAAACCTGTAGATAACCACAGTAAGTTTATGGTTCTGGAGAAATGTGATTCACAATCTTTCCAAGTAATCTGATACATTCTGGTCATTGGAGTCAAAACAACCACATTCCACAGCAAGGAGAAAGTTTTATGACATTCGGTCAGTTGCTGGTCAGGGTCGCCAACTTTCAGTCAGTGTGTATAAAAAGGGTAGAAGTAATACAGCTTGTTTCACTCTTGCACTGCACCCCTGTTGGGGCAGGCAGAGAGAGAGAGAGAGAGAGACAGAGCTCATCCGACTTTGGGTTTACGTTAGGTAAGAAGATTTTGTGTTTTGTCAGTTATGTTACCTACTGTATTTCATTAATAATGTGCTTATGTAGTCTGGTGTTAGTTGATAATATTGGTATTATTTGTAAGAAATAATTGGTTGTTAAAATAATGTTTCTCACCAAGGGGGCATGTTATTTGTTAAAGTGGGAAATCTTTGAGTGTAGTCTTATGACTTAATTCAATAATTTGACTCATGCTTTGTGGAGAATATGGATGTTATTCCATGTATGTATTTTATACAGTATTATCTGTTGTCCTACTTGTAGTTCTAAGAGATGTATTCTTATAATGCGTGAGGTACTTGAAATACTTATATTTTGGGAGTTTACGCTTAACAGTTTGGGTTAATGTGAAGTCCAGTTGTAGTACAGTGTTCAGTTCTAGATTTTAGAGTAAGAATTCACAATGCTACATAATTGATTGTTCCTTTAGGTTATTGGTGACGAGCAGCATCAACATGTAAGAAGCGGGTTTGAGAGGAGAATGGTCCTCTAGGCCAGATTGCCAGGGTGAGTGGTTCTCATATAAACCACAGGTTCATTATAGTTAAAATCGTGGTAAATTGTTGGATAAAACACATTTGATATTTGATTTATATATTTATTGGGATAGTTATCCATAACGATGGATGAATTATGAGGGTGATTGGATACATTTTATGCAATATCGATTAAATGTTAATGAAGGGGACCTAAACAGCATGTTTATCACTTATTATCATGAGTCTACTTGACGTCATATTGTTGAAATGCGTATCTTAGAGTCACAAACAAATGTATGTTGATAGTCATTATTTGTATTTTACAAAATGAGGCATAATTCACTACTTAAATCTTTCATTTGAGTATTATATAAGTCCTATTTAACTGTTTAAATTGTTTATATTATTCAGGCTTTTTCTTAATGCACATGAGAATAAAAGAACCTCAACACAAGGAACAGTGTGAAGTGTCATCTTTTCGACATCAGGTTTCCTAGTGTTACAATGATCACTGTCATAATGGATAAGACTTTCCCAAGATTGTATGAGACCCAACATGTCAATTATCAGGAAATAAACTTGATATGGTTTTATACACACTTCAACTATCTATCAAACTTGGAATAGTCCCTAGAATGCTTCTTTTATCCAATAGACTTGTCCAAACATTATAACAATGATAATGATCCAGTAAGCATTACTATTAAAACATAACAAATAAATAAAACAATGAAATTGAATGATTGTCCTTACCTGAAAGATGAAATGACGAGAGAAACAATCAGTGGTGTGTTGTGATGGTAATAACTTAGTGTGGAATGGTTCATCTCACACAAAGGTATCACTACCGAGCTTGCTTTCTCCTATTCTCTCTTCCAGGACTTTACCATTCTTTGGGTAGGGGTAATAATGGTCTCCTCTTGGTAAATCAGGGGAGGGTAATATTATGCTTAATCAAAGTGGGGAGTTGTAAAACAAAAGATAATCTGGTTTGTGATATAATATAAAACAAAAAAAGGGGGGATCTTAGGCTAATTCTTTTTGCAGGGATCACACAAGTATCATCTTCTTCCTTTTTTATTATGATTCTGGACATTGTTTTAGCTTCCCTATAATTAGCAGTTGTGTGTCTAATGGTCTAATGATCCATGTGCAAGCTAGCGAAGCGAGCGTGCAAAAAAATTCAGACTATTTTCTAACTCTGATGTCCCTGGTTTGTGCATATTATAGTTACAGCTATATATTGAAAATGACAACAGCAAATCAATTTGGGGGATGTTGAATGATCTTTTAATTCGTACATTAACGCTGTCGTTTTTCTTTAGGATTACATCGATATCATTATCTGCTTGAGCAAAGCTCGCTCATCAATGACCACTATACGGAGTGATTCTATGACGTCATAACACGACGAGCAAACTCAGAGAGGGTCGCACATAATACACAACCCTATGAAAAATCGAGTTATCAAAGTCATAATACTAACTGATAAAGTCCATGTATATTTTAAGTACTTTTGCCCTAATATTATTGTCTATACTGTCAGAAGAGTGGATTATTTCGAAAAGCCTTCGCCTTGAAATATTCACTGAAGCCATTGCGAATTACTCAGAATGTTGGGTCTGTAGAAAAAAGAACATTTTGACAGCTAGGTTTTGGTGTTGGACAAATTATGCTTTCTCCAAAGCCCTATATTAATTATCTTGTTTACTTCCTATCAGTGTTAATAAAAAAAATGGGAACTTGCCGTGTAAAAAAACAGTCATGCGCGCCCCCCATTTTGAGAGCTAGGGTTTGGTGTTGGACAAATTATGATACAAATTATGCTTTCAAAGCCCTATAATTTATTATGGGACCTTGCCATGTAAAAAAAAAAGGCATGCGCGTCCCCATGCAGCGGCGTATGATGACAGAGAATCCTTCAGCGGCTGCAGCAGCTGCTGCAGCGCGGCCCAAAATAAACATATTTTCCGGGTAATGTGTCAAGGAAAATCGGCTCTAACATAAAAATGGGCAGACGGTGGCAGCCAAATCTGGTATCAGCTTAAAGCTGTGACATCAGGGAAAATGGCGGAAATAAACTTGAATTCATGATTCGTGGAAATCTAAACGTTTCATATGGATTTTAAAAAAACACGATCAGCCTATTTTCTAGAATAATTACCCTATTATACTCACGAAGATTGCGTTTAATTCTTTCCATTTTTCATTTGATTTCATTTATTTTCACTTCCAACAAAATAAAATGCATAGGTTTACATCGTACATAGCAAATCAATGAAACAATTATTGGTTACAGTGTACAATGGACATAGAAAAAAACAAACTAGGTTGGACGCGGAGGGGACTGCTAAAAAGCTGGGCTTGTAGATGCAGCCCCCTATAACTTATAATTGCAAAAATAGTGTATCGTTGAAAAGGGAACGTATTTGTACATAAACCGGATAAACAAAACATAAGAGGAGTGAAAGGGACAGAAAAGGAAGGAAGACAGGGAGAGAGAGGGTAGGACTATTGCCTATAGACACACACACAACAAAACACAGACCGACCAGAATACGGGTGGTATCATAAAATGAATAGGAACGTAATCGTGTACAATGCTTAGTGAAATAAATAGAAGGTTGAGGGGTGATGAGTTTTAAAGAGCCGACGTTTGAGAACAATTACTCAGGATAAATGTTTTCAATTTAAATTCAAAAGAGTTTAAACTAGGGGCATTCTTGATGCTATTATCAAGAATGGTCCAGAGCTTCGGGGCCTGTGAAAGTAAATATGGAATTAGAGAGTATTGTTCTAGTTAATTACAGATGAAATTCGTCAAATTGTCGTGTGGGGTATTGATTTATAGTTTTGTTTTATTGAATATTATATTGAAGATTGAGTGTAGAGCATTATTATACTACTGGTACATAAACTTATCGAGGTTATAGCGATATAAATCAGTTATCTTCAAGATTTTATTTTCTATAAACAAGACATCAGTATGGGATCTCCATGAAGTGTTACAAATAACACGCATGGCTTTCTTTTGTAGAAGTAATATTCTATGAAGATAAGAATTGTGTATATTTCCCCAAACAATAATGCCATAATTTAGATATGGTACAATTAATGTCGAGTACAGCATTAGCAGGGAAGAAGTTGGCAGAAAAAAAATTAACCTTATTTGTAGCGGCAAGACTAGGTTTGTTAATGCCCTCTGTATGCAGAGGCAAGCTACAGCTGGAAGCATATACAAGGTTATGCAACACATGGTTATGTGTCCTGCGCTCCTTGTTTACCAAGAAGCTTATTAGTGGGGGGTATGAGTCGTAGGGATGAAGCATGACCCAAAGAGTAGACCAAAGAGAATATTCAAAGTTGCAGTATATTGAGAAGAAAGCAGTCAAGGAATAGTATTCCGACCTGTACATTGTGATAATTCCCCAGGATTGCAAACTGTTGGTAAGTTAAAATTGCATTATTATCAAAGTTTATATATGTGATGTTACTTATACCATACTACTTGGTTCTGTGACTCATTCATATCTGTATATTTAAAGCTCAAAGTAGAGTGATGGAATTTGGCACTTTGCTCTCTATCAAGCGTGGCATTGCATAAATATACAGTACATGTACATTATAGTTTTGTATACCACCCAAACTACAGTAATAGACAGTGATTCGTGTGAAGTTAGATTTATTGATATGCTACAAGGAGATATACTCGATATATTCTATATTACTTTATGCTTTATATTCAGAAGAACTTATTATTAATTGATTTCAATAAGAAATATTATCTTGGATATTCTTTATCTGAGAGTGAGATATAAGGGCCATTCTCGTTATATATTCTGTGAATGGCTGAATAACATATCAGCGATATGATGATCTCTGCACATTCATACATGTAGGCACGCGAGATCATTAATAGTAGGTTATTATAAAGTTAAGATGTATAGTTATGTTTTATTCACATTTGAGTGTTGTTGTTTGAATTAATTTAGGAATCATGTATCGATTCACTATCATGGTTGATGACGATTTAGTCAGGTTCTAATTCTTAATAGTTTGTGATAATTTGCGTTAGCGTGTACATATATGTATGTTCATGTCAGTATTATAATTAATTATGCGATTTATTTCACCACAAGACATTATTATAGAATGATGTTCTAAACAATAATTACAAGCACAATATGTTAATAAGTTGATATAAGATATATTCAAAGGCTTATTCTAATAATCTATACAGTCACTTTATATTAAATTGGTGATTAAATAACAGTCGTTTGTGAATTAACAATTAATCCACAAATAATGAACGATAATAAAGGTATTTCATGTAATATTTGTATATACACTCACAGTAGTATAGTTGACACTAATTCTCTGTGTGCATAGATTGAAGTTATCAACTAGGTATTCACTCATGTTTGATTCATGTTATTGTTGGCAGATGAATATTAACACTGTATTTATGTTTATTTGTTTGTTCAGCGAACCGCTGATCTATATGGGTGCCAACCCATGGGTGCTGACTGATGGACTTTGGTGTCTAGTCATTGATCTCTGGTCACCTTTAGTACTGTAGAAGAAAGGAATAAAGAGATCATAGAAGTTAAAGCTGTTGTTTAATGACTTTTCATTCAGCGAGTTTGAACTTAAGCAATTAGAGAATTTTACTGTAGTCGGACAAGCCACTACATTTTATAGTTCCTATATTACGGGAAATTGTTCGACAAATTGTATCAATGTGTACTTTCCATGAGAGTCTATCGTCTATTATCAGACCTAAAATTTTCTTTCAAGAGACGACTTCAATATCAGTACTATCTAGTTTAATATTATGTGGTAAGTTGTCTATAGAATTGCTAAAGAGCATACCTTTTGTTTTTTGTAAATTTACTGACAACTTATTGGCTCTTATGCATTGTAACAATTTTTCTAATTCAATATTTAGGGTATTAATCAAAATATCAGGATTTGGATGGAAGAGGAGCACATTCGAGTCATCTGCAAATAAGATAAAAGAGAGGATATTAGATGAGTTGTGGATATCATTGATTTGTATCCCATTCATACAGTGAAATGAACTATCAGGAATATGTGGGAGCAATTATGGATTGATAACTTAAAAACTATAAGTTGAAATAAGTTATTTATTAAATTGGTCACAATTTGCACTGAAACTTGCAATATGCTGAATGTTGCGGCTTGAAGTAGGAAATATACACCCTTAATACTTCAAAGCATTGTCTTTCAACAGGGCATGACAAAAAATTATTTAAAAAAAAATGTCCAAAATGACTTTTGGCGCACTTTGGTTTAGCCCTGGCCCATGTAATTTTTTGCTAATCTCCAAATATTTTGAACAAAAATACATAGTGAACCTGACTGTTAGTAGGTATAGCACACTAAAATCTGAACTAATTTGGGGTGCGACAAAATATGAAATTTAGCCAAAATATCATCAAGATTGGATGAACGGTTCTCGAGATATGATTCTGGAAAGTTCCGGAAATAATCCCGAAAACCTGCCACAAATTTCCATTTTTGGCCAAAAATGTGTTTTTTTCAAAATTTTGCACACCCACAAAATCCAAATTACTCACTTAAAACAACTGCAAATTACAGAATCAAGACACCTCTCATTGGTTTAAAAAATTTTTATAACAGTAAGTATGTCACTAATCTCAGATTTGTACAATAGATCCATGAAAATGCTGTTTTGTTCAAAATTTACACCAGCAACTTAGTAAATTGGCAAAAAATGACTAAGTCAGCTAATTAAATATGCATAAAATGAATATCGCCACTTCTGAATAGCACATGGCTGAAATCTGGTATGGTCATTAAGTCTCCCAAGTTGTATCCAAATATTTACTTTTAATGTGATTATCACAGCTCTTACTCCCCAAATTTTGAAACTCTACCTTTATCCGCAATTTTAAAGAAATTTTCGTGTTATACTGCAAACATTTATACATAATTTTGTTTATACAAGAGTATAGATTAGCAAAAGTTCATCAAACTTACCGGGA
This sequence comes from Heliocidaris erythrogramma, assembly GCA_025617745.1. Taxonomy (NCBI): domain Eukaryota; kingdom Metazoa; phylum Echinodermata; class Echinoidea; order Camarodonta; family Echinometridae; genus Heliocidaris; species Heliocidaris erythrogramma. Next base: position 33,513,064 of record CM046858.1, on the reverse strand, counting down.
CATTCTCTGTTTGTGATAAGGAGGTCGATTTCTTGTGCCGTCCATCCACACAGATCGTGTAGTCTTGACGTGTGGTGAGCCATCTTCTCATTGAAGGGACACAAATTCAGTCAAGTCCGTGTTGCTGTTCAAATGTTTTAGCGAGTTTCATCAAGTGTTTCACTCATTGTATAAAAAATTAGATAACAAGAAACTACAGACTTTCAGCTACAAGTGCATGTTCAAAATTAAAAGCGGAGCCAAGCATAGTTTCTTGAAATCCATTCTAGCTATCATAACTCTTCTTCTGAAGAAGCTATTGAAATTTCTGAACTGCCAACAGGTCAGGGGTAATTTTGGCTACCTTATATGCTAATATTAGTCTATTTTGATGAATGAAACACTTGAGACTATTCCATTTTCTACAAGGGTTTTTTTCAAAGTGATGCAGCTCAACCAAGTGTCAAAATCAGTGTTTACGTTGCGTGTGCTGCACTGTGCGGCAGGCGTAGGAAGCATGCACAGTGATATGCCTATTGTTAGAGCCCACGGGACAAATTTTGTCTGAAGGAAGGTATGGCCGTGCAGAACAATGATAAAGACTGACAAAATTTCCCATCGGGAAGGGGGTGCAGACCACCTGGAAGAAGAACATGAAAGTGCCCTTCGTCAAAGCTTTGCCCCCCCCCCCCAACAGTCTGAATTTAAACACATTAAGAAAAAAACTTCTACGTTCAATAACTCAAAACAAAATATCTTATTCACTTCAGATTTACATAATTCAGTTCTGATTAATGTAATTTTCTTTAGGTGTAATTTGTGTCAAAATAATGATCTTGTTATTAATGACTTATTGATGTGCCCTTTGGAAAAAATAGTAAAAGACATAAAATGACGATAATGATGACGATGATGGTGATGATGTTGACGATGATGACGATGATGATGATGAGCCCCCGGCATAGGCTTTCCGCCTTTGCCGGGGGCTCATGATGCTTGATCTTAAATGTATCTCACAAATTCAACGTCGGGTTCCAATCAAGAACAGTTACCATTCCATTATTATACCTGACTGTGTTTATAATTTTTGCGATGATGTCAGTTTGGAACAAATAGTTCTCAAGAGTAGACATAAACGGTAAAAGAGACCTAGGCTTGCTGATAGATCACCTAAGGTCAATTCAAAACATAAAGTTCCTTTTTACAAATGGATCATACAACCTTATAATATCCAGTCCATTACCCGGGGAGAAATAGAGAATGATACATTGAATACCCCCCCCCCTCCCAAGAAAAAAATTAATAAATAAAAAAATGTAAAAAAATAATAATAGAAAAAAATAATAAATCAATAAAATGAATAAATAAATAAATTAAAAAAAATCAAACAAAAAATTTAAAAAATAAGTAAATAAAAATAAATGAATAAAAAATAACCAAAAAATTAAAATATGAAAAAAATAAAAAAGTAAAAAATAAAATAAAATAAAATAAAATATTTAGGGCTTGATATTTGAATATGACAGTAAATTGAAGCTCCTAATAGCGCCATCTTTCAACAGGATTTGAAAAGTGTCTGTGCCTCTAATTTTCCCATCATGCCCAATTTTACTTTGTAAATCGAAGCTTAGAATGTATCTGTAAGCAATTTTCCACATGTGCAATGTCAAAAATAATAGTTTAAAATATAAAACGTGCCTATATTCCCAACAGCTGATTGTCAAAATTCAAAATAAAATGCAATTAATTTTCAAATTATAATCTCAATTTAGCACTTACTGTAAGGTGGCGCTGTTCAAGTTTTGCTACTTTAATGCCATTTTAAAGCCCTTGCTTTCAGATTGCAGAAAAACTGTGTTTGAATTTCAGATTCAGATTCAGATTCAGATTCTTTTTATTGATCCATATTTAAAAAAACATAGAAATATGCCCTCCACTGGCAGTACATGAACAAAGTATTACAAAGAGTTACAATGTAATAAATGCACACTTATGACATATACAAAGCAATACATGCATTAAAAACAATATATAATAATGATGAATACATCTAAAATAGACCGGCTTTGTTGTGCGTGGCATACGGGAAAGGGAAGAGGCAAGAGTCAAGAATGGCCGGAGCACGAGGACGGATTATAAAATATGAAATTTGAAGTATGAGTTGAGCTCATACAGTGACAAGACACATTTATGAGTTATTATCAACATTGTTATAATTATTATTATTATTTTTTTTGTTTGTTATTATTTTAATTATATCATTATCACAGCTATCAACTAATCATCATCATCATCATCATTGTCACTATTATCAATAAGGGTTAAATCACTGAGAGACAGGGCAAATGTGTCAGCGTCTAACTTGAACATTATACATGTGAATTGCATTCGGTACAAAGGATTGTCTGAAGCGACAGCGGTTACACTTAGGTACGCGAAGGCGAATGCCTGAGCGGTTAAATTCAAAAAGATGATATAATGGATGTGATGAGTCATTCATTATTGTATGTATTTTGAGTAACGTACGTTTCTCATACAGAGTACTGATGGGGGGAAGATCTGACTGAGTCAACCGTTGTGCAATTTTCCTGGGCCTTTCCAATTTTTTCTGATTTTGTTTTGAGAGATTACCAAAGATACACAAAAGGTTGAATGTCAAGATACTCTGTATAAGAGATTGGTAGAACAGAACTAGGATCTTATTGTCAACACGGAACTCCTTGAGTTTCCTCAGAAAGTATAACCTTCCTCAGAAAGTATAATTTGTGTGAGACAAATAATTGTTCCTATTCCCATATTGCTACAAATTATACCCATTTAAAAAAACCTAAAAAAACTAATCTACATACATAAAAAATGAAAAAAATATTTTGTTGATGATTCTCAGGTATAACGCCTGCTTCAAGCCCTCTCTTCAACCTATTTTTTCATTATTCTTTCACTTCTTTGTTTTCCTGCTTATAGCTCTCCCCTTACAGTCCTACTTCCTCTCATACTCTTCCTCCTCTCATACTCTTCCTCATCCTTTCCCTTCCCTTTTCTCTGATCTATTTCTTTCTATCTTTTATGTTACTGTGGCTGCCAATGGGGGGGGGGGGGGGGGGGTGGGGGTCTTCTATGATCCCATAGGCCTACTTGGTCAGAGAGAATTATAATGTATTTCTGGTGAAATACGCAATTCAACCCATATGACACATTCTAACTATGTGACAGTTGTATGTCTTTTTGCATACAGAAAGAGCAATAGAAATACAGTGCAGCCTTTGGCTTCTCTTACCAGAGTAAAATGCATGAACGAACAGGATTAAATTTTCTAGTTTCTTGTTTTTCTACCCTCCGTAAATTAAATTTTTTAGGCCAGTCTTGTTGTCTTGTCAGGGAAAGTCAATATATGAATATTATTCATCCCTACTCACCCTAAGATTTGAAGCCGACGCTGTGGTTTCAGGCTTGTAGCTCGTTTGAAAGTTGAATTAAGCAAAGGAAGTTTGATCGAATTAAGTGTTCCCTTTGTTTTTAACATGACCATTGTAATAGCCCTCTCATTAGCTGTCACCTGATTAAGTAGAATATAAGCAATATAGGTCATTGTGTGTGTCTGTGTGTGTCATATTTAAGTATTTTCATCAAGTTTTAATGCTGTCTTACAATAAGCTTTATTAGAATATTGTTAGAGTATTGTTTGTTTTATACATAAAACAGGGCTACAATTCAGTTCATCATTATTAAAAGGCCTAGGGTTCATGCATGTACATGATGTATACGAATTTTCTGTTCACACTAGCATTTTGTACATATTCACATTTCTAAAAAGTTCATTTTCTGCCCTTTTATATGACACCTCAATAGGGAAACATAAGCCGAGGATGACAAATCCCTGTTGGTGTAAAGTGATGCGTGCATTTCTATGATTTATTAAAGGCTCCCAGATCGTCCCCTTTCTGTGACCAGAAAATACTAGTTGCTCTGTTGTTTACTGCATGTTCGAGTAGGTTTAATGAAAACGTACCTCACTATCAATCAGCTTTCATCATTTTGTACTCACCACTCCATTTTGTTGACGATCAGCCATGCATGAAGTCTTTTGTCTTGTTCGTTTATTACTAGGACAGGCAGCCATTAATTGCAAATGGATTCGTTTAGATGAGAATTTTTCTCGCATGGTCGCTCCGCTACCGCCAATCTTGTAAATAAGATAATTTGTGTGAAAGCAGAACAAAAATCAGGATGGTTTGAAAAAAAATTGACAGGGAATAAGACGTTATGAATGTTTGAAATATGACAACACTAAATCTAGGGAGTCTCAAATCAGAAATTTGATTGCGATATATTGGCGGTTAACTCTCCCGCATGCCGTACACTAAAACATCATTAATGCGCGGTTTTTCTTCAATGCGCATTTTTTTCCATCGGAGCAGTACTAAAATTAAGGAGCCCAGGAAGTGAAAAATCTTTTTTTGTTGTTGGAGATATTATCTCGTTCCTACGAGATAACATCTCGTTCCCGCGAGATAACATAACATCTCGTGCCCTCGAGATAACGTCTCGTTCCCACGAGATAACATTAGTATGTTAGATGTTAGATGTTAGATGTAGCATGCAGCGCATCGATCATGCAGTACTTGTAAAATGTCTACCGATCTTCTGGTTCTGGATTATGTCAGTGCCTGCCAGGCGCGGATCCAGGATTCCTTAGGGGGGGGGGGGGGGAGCCCAAATTTTAAATCATGTGAGCTACATATTGCTACCATAATGGTGACAAATGGCGTATCTGACGCTCGATCTCGGGGGGGGGGGGGGGTGCAAAAGCATATAAAGGGCTTTCACTCCCGCCGGAAGAACATTCTGAAATTTTTCAAGTCCATACAGATTATTATAATGACTAAAGTTTCTAAATTCCGAAATAAAATATTTACAATTTGACACCTATGATTTCGAGGGGCTACTTATTCATCTTTTGTTCGGTAATAACTAACGTCTGTTTCTGATGGTGTCATTATGGTCATGTACGCTAACTTCCTCGAAATCTGCCCTAAACACTGAGTTTCGTGAATTCTTATTATAATGTGTCGGCTCTTGCAGGAAGTCAGGAGCCGTACTAAGGGCTCATTACTGTGGCAAGTCATTACTCCTCGGCGGCAGTCGGCGAAGATATCAAACAGTTATGTATCTGTGCAAACCAGTCATATTGTCGCACGAGATAATAAGGACAATATCGGACACGGTAATGGTATGATTCAAAAAATAGACTTTATGAGGGGCGGATCTAGCTTTTTTCCAAGGGGGGGGGGGGGGGAGGGGTTGACCCAACGCAAAGCGGCGAGCCGATTTTTTTTTGCTATTTTGAACTCCCGTAAGTGATGTTTTCCAGGCATCTACTAACGCAATGGAGACCATATAACAGCCGTGTAGCGGCGACGTCCGCGAGCCGCGTAGCGGCGAGCCGATTTTTTTTCGCTCTTTTGAACCCCCGTAAGTGATGTTTTCCTGGCATCTACTAACGCAATGGAGACCATAAAAAGCAGTCCATGATAACGTGTGGGTCTGGACATAATTATGATGGCGTTTTTCTATGCACATTAAATTTTTACTTGGCAGCCCAAGGGGGGGGGGGGGGGGGGGGGGGTTAAACCCCCTAAAAGTAAAAGTATGAAAAAGTTCCACAAGCTGGTATACATACTATTACACAAGATGTAATAAAACAATAAGTGTAATTATAATGACACATTTACATGCCAAAGCATGATTATTATTGCGTTTCTTTGTGCCTGTAAAAGAATAATACTAATATAATATCCATGCAAAATTTTACTGTTAACATGAATATTTTGAAGAAATGTTAAAATTTGATTTTCCACTATATTTTTGAAAATAGGTGGAAATATCATCAACAGTATCTAAACGTCTTAAAGCAGATAACCGGAGAAATGTCCCATAAAATAAGAAATAGGACAAATTATACATTTTTAGATAGCTAATCCCCCAAAGAATACGATGAAATTAAATTTTATAGATGTAAGCTTGTTCAAAAAGATTATCAGGACTTTTTTTCAAGACCCCGAGTATTACGTCACATTTCCAAGGTTGAAAAAGAAACTGCTCGCGGGGCGAAAATATGCGAATATTTTGGCACACATTTGAAACAGAATAATATTAATTTATGAAAGCCTATGGATTTCGAATGTTGATGTAATGTTTTAGGGCATCTTCCTCTTTCCGTTGATACCAAATTTATTGCATTTTTATTTGTTTGTACATCTCCGAGTAACACCTTTAAGGATAACCGTTGACATGATTGGAGACCATATAACAGCCGTGTAGCGGCGACGTCCGCGAGCCGCGTAGCGGCGAGCCGATTTTTTTTCGCTCTTTTGAACCCCCGTAAGTGATGTTTTCCTGGCATCTACTAACGCGATGGAGACCATAAAAAGCCGCAAAGCGGCGAACCGATTTTTTTTGCTATTTTGAACCCCCGTAAGTGATGTTTTCCTGGCATCTACTAACGCAATGGAGACCATAAAAAGCAGTCCATGATAACGTGTGGGTCTGGACATAATTATGATGGCGTTTTTCTATGCACATTAAATTTTTACTTGGCAGCCCAAGGGGGGGGGGGGGGGGTTAAACCCCCTAAAAGTAAAAGTATGAAAAAGTTCCACAAGCTGGTATACATACTATTACACAAGATGTAATAAAACAATAAGTGTAATTATAATGACACATTTACATGCCAAAGCATGATTATTATTGCGTTTCTTTGTGCCTGTAAAAGAATAATACTAATATAATATCCATGCAAAATTTTACTGTTAACATGAATATTTTGAAGAAATGTTAAAATTTGATTTTCCACTATATTTTTGAAAATAGGTGGAAATATCATCAACAGTATCTAAACGTTTTAAAGCAGATAACCGGAGAAATGTCCCATAAAATAAGAAATAGGACAAATTATACATTTTTAGATAGCTAATCCCCCAAAGAATACGATGAAATTAAATTTTATAGATGTAAGCTTGTTCAAAAAGATTATCAGGACTTTTTTTCAAGACCCCGAGTATTACGTCACATTTCCAAGGTTGAAAAAGAAACTGCTCGCGGGGCGAAAATATGCGAATATTTTGGCACACATTTGAAACAGAATAATATTAATTTATGAAAGCCTATGGATTTCGAATGTTGATGAAATGTTTTAGGGCATCTTCCCCTTTCCGTTGATACCAAATTTATTGCATTTTTATTTGTTTGTACATCTCCGAGTAACACCTTTAAGGATAACTGTTGACATGATTAAAACCCAAAGTGGTTGGCTTGTACATATTTGTGTTACTGTATAAAATGTTAAACAAATTAATGTTTAAAAAAAGAAGAAAGTATTCCAGTATTCCACAAGAATGGCAAGGCGTTTCACTAAGAAAAATCGCACCTAAAATTGCATCATGTGCACTATAAGTTCCAAACACTTTCTTTCATACAAGTACAAAAAAAGTTCCACTGGCTAATATGCTGTATGCATACTATTTCATAAGAGATATGACGTTCACACTTGATTTGATACGCTTTTATTGAACGATGTTCAAGATGACAGCTAATAGCTGATACATGATGAATTATAAAAGCATAATTCAAATATACATAGGACAAGAATGATAAAAGATACACAGCAAAAGCAATAGGCCTTGTAATCCAGCCAAAAGTGGGAGTTATAAACTGAGGCAGACTCAGAGAACCCTAGATCGAGTCTGAGTCACGTCTTTTAGATGGTGATATTAAAGGTCGGTCCCAGACGTAAATAATCATATCTGATTGATACACGTCTGTAAAAAAACCAATTCAACATTTCAAAATAGATAAATAAACAATGTGAGGTCATTCAACTGCATCAAACGACTAGGAAGACAATGTGATTAAATTTTGAAGTAGGTCAAAACTGAAGGGTCACAGAGGCCAAGTTATTATGAAATTACATCGCGATATCTTTAAAAAAAAGGCGGAGGCATAATAGGCAGTCGCATTTATCTTGTTGATATATACACTGTTGGTCATAAAGGTGGAATAAAATATTTTTGAATAAAACTCGACAGTTTTGTTGGTATTTGAAAGGCTACGCGTAGACAAAATGGTAATTGAGTGATTACATAATGTTTCCCCATTACACAGGTGACATTATAACATGAGAAATTTGGATTACGTAATAAATTCTTTTGTTGTAGACTATAAAAGCCTATGCATATGATATTCTGTCCCTTTCCCTGATTTAGCACTGTGTAGAAGAAGGTTGCATTTTTTCGAGTTCCTTGTACCGTTTGAAATAAAAATCGGTAGAGACGTTCCCTGGACTATGCCTGGTCCAACGGCAACAGCAACACGCGAGAGAGTGGTAGCACTGCGACAGGAGGGCTACAAGCAGACTGATATCGCAGAAGTCCTAGGGATATCACAGAGTGCAGTCTCTAAGATCCTGAAACGTCAACGTGAGGCGGGGAATGTGCGGCCACGGAAATCTCCAGGACGTCCCAGATTGACCACAAGAAGAGATGATCGCCAACTGTTGAATTTCAGCCGCAGAAACCGGAAATTGCCCACGAGCCGTCTTCGTCGCTTGTGGAGGAGATATCATGGGATCAACGTTTCCCGGTCAACCGTTAATCGCAGATTGCTCCAACATGGTTACCGAGCACGACGGTTGACCAAATGTCAACGCCTGTCTGTTCGCCACAGAGTAGCTCGTCTTCTTTGGGCTAGGGAGCACAGAAGGCTTCATCCAGGACATTGGCAACATGTGGTCTTCACGGACGAGAGCCGGTTCATCCTTGACCGAAAGGATGGGAGACAACGAGTTCGTCGATTAGCCGGGGAAAACCTTCGCGATGAATGTATCCACGAGACGACTCAAGGCGGAGGCGGCTCAGTGATGATATGGGCCGGCATCCATTATGGAGGGAAAACGCCACTGGTGGTTCCGGACGGAAACGTCAACGCCGCCGCCTACAGGGATATCTTGGAGTTCCACTGTCTTCCACATGCAAGACGAGTGTATGGGCACAATTTCCGACTGCAGGATGACAACGCTAGACCGCACAGGGCCGCTGCAGTAAGGGAATTCCTGGAGGCAGAGGGCGTCGTACAGTTGCCATGGCCAGCTTGTTCGACGGATATGAACCCCATAGAGCATGCATGGGATGCCCTAGGCCGAGCCATCAACGACAGAGAGGTCATTCCTCAAAATCTGCAGGAGTTGGCAGATGCTCTGAGGGAAGAATGGGACGCTATGCCTGTTGACGTCATCAACAAGCTAGTGGACAGCATGCCACGACGTCTGCATGCGCTGGTTCGTGCCAGGGGTGGACATACCCGATACTAGTGACTGAGTAAGAACAATGACTCAAGTTTGATGCAAATTTGTCCATGAAATCACAAAAAAGAAGTCATCTGGAAAACTGAGAGAGATTGAAAATAAATACTGTATCTCATGATCCTTTAATTTACTGTATATTGTCGTCATTGTTGTTCTATGCTCATGACATCCATCGCTTAGGACATAAACTTGTAAAATATCACTGTCAAACGTGTGTAAAAGGCAGAATAATAAAGTAAAGTGGTTATCATGCACCATAAATGCCATATTCAAATCATGTTGTAATAATTACGCTGTGAAAATTTGGTGAAAAAAAATATTCCACCTTTATGACCAACAGTGTAGATACAAAGAACTAGGCGTTGCGGCGTGCGCCTGTAATCCAGCAAATTGTGAAGGTTATAAACATATCACTTTTCTCTCAGACTCCTTTTCCCTCTTTCTTTCTTTTTTTTCCATTTCCCTTTCCTTTCTCTCTCTCTCTCACCCATCTGCACCAGCGTACCTTGTTCGAGGGAAAACCCGATCTTCCATTCTTCTCCCCTTTTCTTTCCTTCTCTTTATTTTATTTCCTTCTCTCTCGTTTCTTTCGATCCCTTTCCCGTCTCTCTCTCTCTCATCGTTTTGGTGGGGGGTGGGTGGGGAAAAGGCCCGATTTTTTCTCCTAGAAATATCTTTATTAAATATTGCTTTTGACTTTGCAATACTTTATAAACACATTAATAACAACAAAATACTGCACATAATAGAATTAACAAACAAACCATTTTAATTATACAGCACATATAGCAAAACTAGTTTACAGCAAAATTATGTTCACCCATCTGTTATCAAATGAGATGAAATTGTTATTCTTAAATTTTAACATATAGATATTCAGAATGGTAATGCCTTTGATAAGCATTTAAATTACTTTATTGATAGTAAGCTTTTTTTTTTCATTTCCAGGAAACTTACATCCCTTCTGTTCTTTTCTTTTCTTATTCCTCCGCGTTTTCCTTCCCTTTATATCCTCTTTTTTCTTTCCCTTTCACCCTGCTCTGTTTTTTCCTTTTTTTTTTTCTTGGAGATGGGGAGATGAGACAACGTGGGAGCAAGGCCCTTTCTGCCTCCGGCCTCCGGCCTCCTTCCCCTTTTCCTTTTTCCTCTCCTTCTTTTTTCCCCTTTCTCTCATCTATCCCTTTTCCTTCCTTCTCCCTTTTTTATGGAGGGGGGGGGGGGGGGGGGACCGTGGAAGGCCCTTTTGGCGCCCGGGATCCTTCTTCCCATTTTCATTTTGTCTTCCTATTTGTTTTCCTTTTCTCTCCTCTCCCCCTTTCCCTTCTTTTCCTTCTCTCTTTCCCTCTTTGTTCTTTCTAATTTCCTTCCTGCTCGCCCTTTTCCTGTCTTTCTCTTTGCGGGGGGGGGGGGGGGGGGGGGGGGGAGGCAAGGCCCTTTCGGTCCCTGGACTCTCCCCCTTTTTCTTCCTCTTTCATTTCATTTTTTTTCTTTTCCCATTCTCTCCTCTTTCCCTTCCCCTTCCTTGCCTCTTTTTGGCCGGGGAGGGGGAGGGAGAACGGAGAAGCAAAGTCTTCGGTCCCCCCGGCCTCCGCGCTTCTTCCTCTTTTAATTTTTTCTTCCTTTTTCACTTTTCTCTCCTCCCTCCCTTTCTCTTCTTTTCCTTCTCTCTTTCCCTCTTTTTTCTTCTTTCTACTTTCCTTCCTGCTCTCTCTCTCTTTTTAGGGGGGGGGGGGGGGGCAACAGGCAACACTACACCCTGGTAGGTAAGGCCCTTTCGGCCCCGGACTCCTTCCACTTTTTTTGCCTTCTTTTTTCTCTCCCCCCCCCCCCCCTTCACCCTTTTTGGGCGCGGGGGGAGGCAAGGCCCTTTCGACCCCCGGCCTCTTTCTTCTTCTTCTTCTTTTTTTTTTTTTTTTGGCCGGGGGGCGGGCCCGCTGCCCCCCCCCCCCCCCCTGGATCCGCGCCTGGTGCATGCAGTACAGGACCGTTAAGACTATAGTATAGAATTGAATGAATTGAACCAATTTGAATTTATTTCATAATACTGCAGAAATCTGCCATGAACTTTACAGTTTAAAGTATCCATAGGTTCAAATATCGAATACAGATATCATAATAAATAACAATTTAAATACAGTGCGCAAAAAAAAAGTTACACTTTTGAAAAATCTGTCAATATTTAATTTCAAAATATCTAGAAGATTTTTTTTCACGTCGAAAGATGCCCAATAGTCTCATCTATTAAGCGCCACTTCAAAACACAAATTTTTGTTCACACTTGGGCGAACACTGACTCTTTTTGTTCAGAGTGTGGAAAATGACCTGCGCCAAATTGAAAGAAGAGGGAAGATTAAACAAGCAGTCCGAATAAGTAATCCTATTCTTACAAATTGCTCTTTGCCATAAATTTATGATTATGTTATGATAGTCTAGGAATTTGGTGTCATTTTTCTATCATTTTAACGATTTCATTGCTTTATGCATGGCTGAGAATTAATAACAGGGCCTATGTAATTACTTCAAGATCTTTTCAGCACAGTATTCACAATTCACCGAAACACCAAATCCACATGCCTGTCATTCAGTCAAGAAGAAAAATCAGTCCATTTTCCCCTCTTCTTTCAATTTGGCGCAAGCCATTTATTTTATCATCAAATCCATCTTTGTGAAGTCGATTTCAATAAATTCTCATTCAAATTCGTCACATGTACAAGACCTTACAACGAGCGGGTGGCGATTTTGAATAACTCTTGAACTCTTTTAATCTTTGACAAAATCGATAGCAAGATGAAAAATAAATTCCGAATGGCCAACGATATAAATTGACTAGGCCTTATAAATGATTGTGCAATATTATGAACTAGCAAGACAAAAGGAAATAAAAAACCCTTTTATCTCACATTATTATCCACTTTCCTTTCTCTCCCCCCTTTTCATCTTTTGCGCCCCATCCCTATCTAAGCCAGTTGGTATGGGCATGTTTTAAAATTTTAACCTAAACATCACTATTCTGATGTCACTTTGGATAATTTTTTCGCCTTATGATTCTTTTTTGTTTTTGTTCAAGCAGATTTCTGCTCTCCAGCTTGGGGGGGGGGGGGGGGATGTTCGAACCTCCGAATCCCCCCTCCCCCCGTTACAGGTCTGCCGTGGACAATGAATTTGAATTTAATTCTTTGAATGACGCTTTGAAAATCGATTGCAACATGGCATAATGTACAAAATTCGCAAATGAATGGTGAAAGACGACATCGATTAATTATAGATAGGCCAGATTAGCAAGTTACGGGACAAAATCGAAATAAAATATATTAAAATAGACGTGTCGTGGGTAAGGACTCATAAGAAAAACACCAAGGAGTATTGGTATGCCGTAGTAGTTGGTCATTTATTTCAGGAGAAATTTTAAAAAGACCTGTAAAGACAGGAAAAAAACAATGAGTAAATACATGTACAGTGTACATTGTAATCACTTGTGCAATTTCAATGAATAAAATACTAGAATCATGTATCATAATTTCAAAATTGATAAAACAAAGTATCCAAAAATATTTTGGTGATATAACTAAAATATGCCCAGTTCATAAACGTTAATATTATCTTCAGCTGAAATGACAGGTTATTCATTATTAAACACGTCTCATATTCTCAACCATAGACAATGAAATAACCGCCAACCCCGAGAACATCGTCACTAATACTCGGCTTGTCTCGAAAGGGTGGGTTGCGGGAGCGGGATGGGAGTACAAAACGACCTTTTGATATGCGTTTTGACTTTTGATAGTGGGTATTGATATATAATGACAGTGGCATTAAAAGGTGTTTCTTACTTTGGAAAGATGATAAACACACCTTGGCTCATGTCAGCACATGTCTGTAACACAATTTCACAATATTTAACAGGTCACGCCAAAAAAATAAAAATAAATAAATAAAAAATCCTAGCTACGCCACTTGCCCTTTCGTCCCCGTGTGTTTTAATGCATAATTATTCAATTCTCCTATTTATTTTGCACAAATAATGTTTTCCTTGTCAAAAGCTTTTTTAGATACTGTTTTATTATATTTTCTACATCTTAGACAAAAAAAAACGAAAAAACCAGCAAGAGTACATTTTTCAAAAATTTCTAAAACGTCTGTTACAAAAGTCTACTCAACACACCCATTCGAGGAAAGCCCCCCCGGTTGTCTCGAAGTGGCGCGTTCATTGAACTTCTCGCTGGGAACGCGTCCATTCGAGATAACCGGGGGGGGGGGGCTTGTCTCGAAAGGGTGTGCCCGTTCCCGCTCCCATCCCGCTCCCGCAACCCACCCATTCGAGACAAGCCCTAATACTCCTAATGACAGGCAAATCCTCTATTTTGCTTCTCACAGCTAACTCTCTCGTTATCCCCTGATAACAGATCCTCGCCTTGCATAACTACAAGGGCACAATTAAATTCAATACCAATGCTAAATTATTATATCCCATTCTATGAATGTTGAAATACATCATATCATAAGTTTTAGAAAACAAAACTGAACCTAAATGACACTAAGAAATACAAATATTTAAATACATAAGGGCATTAAAATAACTGCATTCAGAGTACAATTTTACTCAAGAAATACTAACACTTGTCTTTAGTAGAATTGAAGAGCGTGATTGCATGCAATAATTCATTATCTCAAGTGTTCTATGCTCATTTAATCTTGAGACACAAATCCAACAATGCCAATATTTTATGAGTTTTACAGCAAATACATGTAGTTACTGTAATTCATTACTCAGTAATCTACAAAACATTTCATTAAAGCAACTAATTAATGCTCACCCAAGCTCAACACCAAACTTGGAGCCACAACCTCAGGACTCACTAGCAAACACTCACAAAGGCAACGCCTCTGATCCAGATGACAGCTAGAATAAATTCAATCAAAATTATTATCATTTTGTAATGTTACACAGATGCTAGGATGCTACATGAACAATCCCAAAGCCAAGAGTATAAAACATTTTTCCAAGGCTAAATTTAATTCAAGCTTTTCACCTTACACTGCCTTTCCACAAAACACACAAGTTAATTATGTAATGGAAAACACAATGCACACTTGGCATTATGGAAATAAACCTATTCTCAATATTTAATTTCCCAGATTATAAAGGCAAAAATGGACATGAACATATTCAGAATAGTTATTCATAGTGTCCCTGTATTAAAGAGTTGCGACAACTGGGGATTTGAACGCCATTTTGTTTCCACTATTACGTAACATTTCTATTCAAGTCCGATAAGCACCTGGGTGTTCTCAATAGAAAGAATTCGAACGCCATTTTGTTTCCAGAAAAGTGGGACGTCCATGTCGCAACTCTTTAATACAGGGACACTAGTTATTCATAAAATCTGCTGCCCTCTAAGGTCTATACAAGAACATTCAAAACATTCAAATATCCCCTTACGAATGTACTCCTTGCTCAGAACAAATTCACTTTTAAATTGTCATTTATTATAAATCTCCCCTGAACATTGTGTCAAGACAAAGTTTAGTTTTCAATTTGATAAATACATGCACTCTATGCATTCGTGATAAATCCTAATGACAATCTTGCATACATGTAGCAACACAGTCTACGTACCCTATACTACAGTACCTAACGTTACATTTTAACGTTACGTTTTACACGCACAAGGAAATTACAGTTCATCCAAGTGTTCTCTTGGGTAAGATTGAGCTCAATATCTAGTGATACGGGGATTTTGCCCCCAAGGGCACTTTTTAATCTAAAGGAAAATCACAGAATATTTCGGAGTTATGATACGACTAGAGAGCAAACTTGCTAAATATGTTATAATATAGACCAAATGAATGTCCAGCTCCTGACCAAATAAATGTCATTGTTATGGTTATGCCATTGTTATGCCACGATTGAAAATTCATAGACTTATTGCTTGAACGTGGATACCCATAGAAAGAAATATCATGTTGATGGAATGTGAGGACTGATTTTATTTCTGTTAAGTTTCAGTATTTAGGACTTATCGTAAGAACGACATTGTCAGTTTCATCCCAGCACAGACAGTCAGCCTATACGAGACCGATATTTACAAAAGGTTTACAAGCCTGACAGCCTACGATTCCGATAAACAGAGAAATATATAAGGGTAGATAAAAAAAAATTGTCGGTATCATCGGCTGTAGGTCTCGTGGACCGTCGGCCTAGTGCTAAAAGGGGCTAGAATGCCCATGGGACCGACAATGTTGGTCTAGATGGTTGTCGGTCTATTGAACCGTCAAAAAAAAGTTGTCAGAAGGCTTGCAAGATGGACATTGTCGGTCTCGTGGGCTGTAGCCATAGCATCGGTTTAATAATCTAATTGTTTTACGCCTTCTATTTTAGTCAAGTTAAATAAATAGAAGAGAAATTTAAACTGTTACGTCACACAGAATATTTGTATATAATTTTATTTCCATTTCAACACCACCAGATATTTTATCTAAAACTGCATTTCTTTGTCATATTTTGAACAGATCAACATGACATGTAGGATATGATGAGTACATTTTAATGGAACGTGGGAGAAAAGCCATATGATTATTTTTGTATTCACATTGCTGGATTCTGTTTTTGCTGTAGATTCAAACAATTCCGTGCTTATGGAAAACAAATGAGATACAGTAACTGTTGTTATTGACCACAAGAGTTTGTAACTGCAGGTGTGTAAAGTTCGGGCGTTAAGTACCGGGAGGGTACGAAGGTCGAATCTTGCGAGATAATTTAGACGAGTATAAAATGCGATTTAATACATGTAATAACAAACATGATATTATTTATACGTTTGATAACTTTTTAATACCGGCTATAAATGTTGTCAATGATTGATGGAGTCGTCTGTTTATCTTGTTAATGGGTGTACCAAATGGCGAAATGATGAAAAACTTTTTGCACTGATATGGTAGTCTTGTGTTCAAAAGATAACGTTTCAAAAGCTATTTTGGCAAACTCTACACGAGTGATCTCCACTACATGAACTTAAAAAGTACTTCTACTAGAACTTTGTACTTAATCACAAGCATACCTCATTTTCTTTAAGGCTGTGAGAAATATGGAAGAACATCATAGTAGAAATGTCCACTGAAAAAGATTGCTCCTCAATTGCCCTCATATTCAAAATATGACCAGAAATAGCTAAAATTAATGTTCGGGCCGAACATTTATGCCATTGTGTGTGCAGTCCCAGTGGCGGATTTATTATTTTGTTTTTTTTGGGGGGAGGCAATCCCGGCCCGCGACCCCCCTTTTTGAAAGAAAAGTATGCGCTGTGCCCCCCTTATTTTAGAACGGAAAACCTTTTACTTTTCTTCTTTTTCCTTTGCTTGTCAGAGATTTATGGAGGGAAACTGGACCCTATAACCCCCCCCCCCCCCCCCCCCCCCCGAGCGACTTTTGTAGGGCTGGCGATTGTTATTGTCCCCCAACCCAACCCCCCCCCCCCCCCCCCAACTCATTTTCATGATTTTAATGACAAGTATACACCAATTCTTATTTAGACATGATCACCCTTTCCCAATTGCTTTGAGACAGTTTCTTTCACGATGTAATTTCATGACCATAACTCAAAATTATCTTTAACAGCTTCATAAATTTTCATTCATAATTATGATTTCACATCATATTTCAAGTTATGTTATCTTCTAAACATCTGTTTTCTGACAATGGACTTCTGGTAATGAGAATGGGTAGGCCTACACTTAGGAAAGGCCAATACCCTAAGCTGAAATAGCGAGATAAGTCTAATGCATGCGTCTTTTTTGATATTTGAATATTCCTTCAACTTTTTACAACGATTTGTCTTTATTTTCTTAATGTTGAACGTCTCAATTTATCGACTCCTTACTTTATCATTATCTTTTTACGCAGTGTCTTGATGTCACCATGCCTGTATCTCTTGGCGATTGGCGTGTGAGGATCGGCACATTCCTGCGACGGCAGAAGAAAGAATATGACTACAACTACTTTCTGAGGAAACTTTTTAGTTTAATCAAAACATCTGCAACAGCTCAGTCACCCAAAGTTAATAACAACAATGACTGTAAAATTTTACCCTTTACGAGGTCTTCGAGTAATGTCAGTAGTTTTGATGGTAACAAAGCTCATCAAACTGGGTCTTCATGCAATGACAACAGTTCGCAGTGTGACCAAAACTCTCGCACAGGACCCCCATGTGACGCCCATAATCCAATAGGGGATAACGCTGTTCATGAGAGCTCTCCATGTAACGTCGATGGATGTGATACTGACGGTGGATCTTCAAGTTGTGTCACTTGCCTAGGTCGTAGCACTGCTCCACATTCTAAAGGTTCTACAACCCCATGTCCTGAGTCAGGAAAGACCTGTACTGAGGATGATGCAACGGAAGACAGAGACTGTTCAGATATGACGAACATGCTGTTATTAAGATCTGGTGATGTAGAACTCAATCCTGGTCCAAATGATACGTAAGTTTCTTACAAACCAACCTTTCTGAAATACTTGTTAACTATAAAAAAGCGTGCACTTGTAAAACTATAGATTTAAAAAAGAATACGTGGCTGTACAAAATGACCCAAACGTGGTCATTTTTAACCCCGTTTGCGTTGTTGACTAAATGCACAAACCCCGCACGGTGTCTATGCGACACCATTGTGTGGGTTAATGCTGGCGTCACACTGTCCCGAACTTGAGACAAGATGGCCATACGAATATGGAATTTTCAATTTCGCGCGAAGTTGGCCCCGAACTTGGTCAACAGCCAATCAACAGCCGAAGGAAGTACGATGCCTACAGAAGGTCACAAGATGGCACCCGAACCCCACACGAAAGCTACACGAAGATGTGAAATTTTATTAAGAAGTTTACCCGAATGACACACGACGGCCAAACGATGGTTACACGACGTCGTATTGAGAATACGATGCGTTCCACTAGGTCATGAAGAGGTCACGTGACCTCCCGATGGTATAAAATCTTCGGCCGATCGACCGTACTTCGGCCGACCATACCGTATACATGGTATACACGTTGGAAATTCAATTGCTGATCGGATGCTAGTATTTGGGAGGAGAAAACACATTTCAGGTTTGACATGCTACCCAAAGCAGGGAGAGGCAAGGGGAAGAAGCTGGCCGGTAACAGAACTCAGAAGAGGAAATTAGAGGAAATTGGTAATTTAGTATTAGAGGTCCAAGAAGACAGCAATGAGTCTCCGTGGTAACCATCCAGAAGTACTTTGTCATTTCTCCATGCCCCTGGGATGACATTCTGGTTCTGGTCCTCCAAGTCCATCAGGTTGTTGTGCGTGGCTGGATATCTCAGTCTGATGAGATTGTGAAGGATCACACAAGTTGTGATGATTTATCTGCATGTCTCTGGCCTCTGGTTCATGGTCCTCCGCACAACTCGGAACTTGTGTGCCTGAATTCCAAATGCATTTTCCACTACACACCTATATCTGGAGAGTCTGTAGTTAAATATTCTCCAACTTTCTGATGAAAAACGGGTACATCAGGCGCTTGTTGACCCCCAAAGCATTGTCCCCTACTGTGTAGTATGGTACAGTATTGAATAATTATGTTGTTCGGACTCTCCAGGCTTTCATTTAGTTCTGACCCATATTATAGATACTTGCATCAGAGCCGACATCAATCCAGGAAAACTTGTAGTCTGCGTCGACCAGGGCCATGAGGACAATGGAGAAGAAGCCCTTGTAATTTCTGTACTCAGAGACAGTATTCCAAGGACAGGTGACCGCCTCATGCTTGCCGTCCAGAGCACCACAGCAGTGTGGAAATTGCCATCTCTTCTCAAACTGATCAGCAATGGCGGTCCACTTTTCACCTCAACAGCAAACTCGGCTTTGATGGCATCGCAGATTTCATTACTGATGAGGGAGATGGTGTTTGGAGAAAATATGAAGTTGTAGGACCGACTTGGATAATCGTCACCGCAGGTCAGGTGTCGTAGAGTGATGGACAGCTTGAGACCAGGAGGGATAGACTTTCTGTACCATGAGTCCTTCTTCTCTATTCTGCCCTCTACCCTTCGCAGGACATCATCGTAGAGGACTCTGAGAAGTCTTGTGTAGTTGTAGAAGGTCTTCTCATCTTCTGTCTACAGCTTATCTAGTAGTGTGGTATAGTGGCCATAGCGTTCTCTTATTTTGTCAACAATTTCCTGACCCACATAGACTTCGGTTTTGATCCTCCTTCGCCTCGGTTTGCCCCTGCCCTGGAAATTAGAAAGCAAAACAAGATAAGTACCTTGTCGAATGCTAGAAAGGCACGTACACTCACAAACAAGAATAAAATGTGATCATGGCAGGACCGGTCCATGATACATGAATGCACTGTATCTGCATGCATGATTTTTAAACCAAAGTTTAATCCCTTAACCTCTCCCTCCGCCATAACTCATCCTAACTAAGTTTCATAATAAAACAACTACAGAAAATTCAGGCTGCACTAAAATACTAAAGTATTCTGTCATCAACGGCAGGGGCCTCAATCCAATTCCATCGTCTTTTCACATTTAACAAGCTAATAATTTTGTCCTGGAAGTGAAATAAACACATTTTACCTGTAAGAGGAGATGCTGGGCCTCCTCATGCTCTCTGAGGTGCATCCAAAGAAGCAATACTGCTGCCTCTTTTTCCTGCTTGTCTCATCATCAAAGTAAGCCATTCCGCAGGAACTGCCTGTGAATAAAGCTTTGGGAGTTACACACGCCTCTGCTCTGTAGGATTGCTCAGGACTGACTGAGGAAGATGCTCCGAGGTCAGCCTGTTATATGTCCACGTTACCATGACACATGGGAAACGCTTGAACTACTCGAATTCGGCTGTCTTTGCCGACACCGTTGTCCCATCTCGATGTCATAGTACTATAATTATGAAGGCTACACGCCGGCATTGCGAGGGCTTCACGTAGTCGTGTTGCTTTCCTATGACAATCGGGCAGCTTCTTGTTTCCTTTGTATTATCTTCGTAAGGCGAAAAATGCCCCATGCCACCGGTGATCACACGAAGTAAAGACGGAGATGACACGATTTGAATTAAGATGCCCTCACGATGGCCTTAAAGGGATTCGGTTACTTTGTGGAGGCTTGATTTAATAAATTGTTGAATTTTGATATCTGTCTTGTTCAGAAGGATAAATAAATAACCAGGCATAGAAAGGTTTTCAAATATATGATGCTATTATTAAGATATCTATGACTGAATACTCCCATTTACGAAAGCCTATGGCCAATACCCTTTAGTCTAACACTAAGTCTATGGGGGATGATGAGTCTGGCATTTTTGGTCACTTGCATATGTTTACTTTTGTGAAGGATATGATGATTTTGAAGTGCTTTTTTCCCCCTGGGCTTCATTTTTACACCATATTACATACACTGATAGCATGTAAGGCCAGGCAGCTCAGATTTATCAAGCCTCTACAAAGTTACCAAATCACTTTAAGAGGGGCAAAATTGACACGAATTCAACGCGAAAATGAAACTTGGCAAGGTCTTCGGGCACTTTTTTGGCATGCCAAAGATTCACCGGCGGTCATCTGATGGCTTAAGATGCCCTCACGAATGGCCCGATGTTTATACGATCAGAGCCGAACCTTGATCGCGTGTCCATCTTTGATCAAGTTCGGGACAGTGTGACGCCTGCATAACTAAAATGACCACACACAGCGTGGTTATACATTCAACCCAAAACGTGGTCAAATTGTAACCACGTTGGGTGGTTATTTTGTGATAACCCCGTTGGACGGGGTTAATATTTCATACCACGCAGCATAGTCGAAACGTGGTCACTTTCTACGTTTCGACTATGATGCGTGGTATGAAATAATAACCCCGTCCAACGGGGTTATCACAAAATAACCACGCAACGTAAGCATTTTTGGTAAACCAAACATGATTCCATAGTTTGGTCCAAGAAAACATGGAACAAACTGAAATTATATTCCGTAAAAAACAATGTATCTCTATAAACTCAATCAAAATAATTATATTTTTCTTGTTATGATTTAGACCTGGTAACCTGACCGAGTTAGAGCTCTACCTCCTTGCTGATGGTATGGATCCATCAGATTTCAGGAAGGTGGGGCTAGCTTTGGGATTCTCTGAAGCTCAACTAAGTCGGTTCGAGAAAGACCAGGCAAGCACCATGCAAGCTACCTATCAGATGTTGTACGAGTGGCGAAAGAGAGTGAGTGATACCGAGGCAAGGAAGATATTGGTCAGTACACTAAAACACATTCAGCTGATGCATCTTGCCGATAGTTTAGGCAAAGGTAAGGTTTATATACATTGCGTATCAAAAATGTTTAGCTAGATGTGGTAGCTTCGTTGAAATATTTCAAGTCCTCCATGACCTAAAGATTTATTTCATGACGGAGAGTATCATTCTGTCTAAAAATACACTAAAAGTAACTCTGCTGCCACCACAGGCGTAGCCCGGAATTTTCAATAGAGGGGGGGGGGGGGGGGGGGGGGGTGCAGACGTGAAGGATCCTACCGCATAGCCAGGATCTCATTTTAAGGGGGCGGTTGTGAGCACGCGAAGAGTGCGAAATTGGTGGTGACGTTATCTTTTAGCACCTTTTTTATAGGCGGAATATTTGTTTCACGCCCTGGCAGCTTTTCAGTTATTTGGACGCAATACTGCACTCTATGTGACAGGGGTGGGTGCAGGCCGGGAAGGAAGTTTCCCTCTTCCCGCGCGAAGCGCGAAAACTCGTTTTAGCACCTATTTTATAGGCGGAATGTTAGTTCGACGACCTGGTTGCTTTTCAGTTATTTGGACGTAATACTGCAATGCATGTAACCTGGGTGGGTGCAGGGAGGGAGTTTCCCCCTCCCGCGCGAGACGCGAAAGCTCTGACTTTGAGCAAATTTGAGAGAAAGATAACGGCTCTAACACTTATTTTAGGCGGAAAGTTAGTTCGACGCCCTGGCTGCTTTTCAGTTATTTCATCGCAATACTGCACTGTATGTAATAGGACTGGGTGCAGGGAGGGGGGGGGGGGGGTGGGGGTCCCCCTTTCCCGCACGAAGCGCGAAAGCTCCGACGTTTTAGCAAATTTGAGAGAAAGATAACGGCTCGTAGCAAACAGTTATAATTCTACGCCGTGACTGCTTTTCAGTTATTGGATGTAATACTGCACTGTATGTAATAGGGGTGGATGCAGGGAGATGGAGTTTTGCCCTTCCCGCGCGAAGCGCAAAAATTCTGACGTTATCTTTTAGCACCTTTTTTATAGGCGGAATATGTTCGTCGCCCTGGCTGGCCCAGTAATTGGACGCAATACTGCACTGTATGTAACAGGGGTGGGTGCAGAGAGTGTGGGGGGGGGGGAGGGGTTCCCCTTTTATAGTTCGACGCCCAGACTGCTTTTCAGTATTTTGGACGTAATACTGCAATGCATGTAACAGGGTTGGTGCAGGGAGGGGGAGTTTCCCCCTCCCGCGGAAGACGGGAAAGCTTTTACGTTCTACAGTAAATTTGAGAGAAAGATAACGGCTCCTAACACTTATTTTAGGCGGAAAGTTAATTAGTTCGACCCCCTGGCTGCTTTTCAGTTATTTGATCGCAATACTGCATTGTATGTAATAGGAGTGGATGCAGGGAGAGGGAGTTTTCCCTTCCCCGCGCGAAGCTCGAAAACTTTTAGCACCTGTTTTATAGCTGGAATATTTGTTCGACGCCCTGGCAGCTTTTCAGTTATGTGATCGCAATACTGCACTGTATGTAACAGGGTGGATGCAGGGAGAGGGAGTTTCTCCCTTCCCGAGCGAAGCGCAAAAGCTCTGACTTTTAGCAAATTTGAGAAAAAGATAAGGGCTCGTAGCAAACAATTATTTTAGGTGGAAAGTTATGGTTCGACGCCGTGACTGCTTTTCAGTTATTTTTATGAATGTAATACTCCACTTTATGTAATAGGGGTGGATGTCGGGAGAGGGAGTTTCCCTTTTCACGCGCGGTGCTCGAAAACTTTTAGCACCTGTTTTATAGCTGGAATATTTGTTCGACGCCCTGGCAGCTTTTCAGTTATGTGATCGCAATACTGCACTGTATGCAACAGGGTGGATGCAGGGAGAGGGAGTTTCCCCTTCCCGAGCGAAGCGCAAAAGCTCTGACTTTTAGCAAATTTGAGAAAAAGATAAGGGCTCGTAGCAAACAATTTTTTTAGGTGGAAAGTTATGGTTCGACGCCGCGACTGCTTTTCAGTTATTTGGATGTAATACTGCACTGTATGTAATAGGGGTGGATGCAGGGAGAGGGAGTTCCCCCCCCCCCTCCCGCGGAAGACGGGAAAGCTTTTACGTTCTACAGTAAATCTGAGAGAAAGATAACGGCTCCTAACACTTATTTTAGGCGGAAAGTTAGTTCGACGCCCTGGCTGCTTTTCAGTTATTTCATCGCATACTGCACTGTATGTAATAGGGGTAGATGCAGGGAGAGGGAGTTTCCCCCTTCCCGCGGAAGACGGGAAAGCTTTTACGTTCTACAGTAAATTTGAGAGAAAGATAAACGGCTCCTACCACTTATTTTAGGCGGAAACTTAATTAGTTCGACCCCCTGGCTGCTTTTCAGTTATTTGATCACAATACTGCATTGTATGTAATAGGGGTGGATGCAGGGAGAGGGAGTTTTCCCTTCCCCGCGCGAAGCTCGAAAACTCTGACGTTTTAGCACCTATTTTATAGACAAAATGTTAGTTTCACGACCTGGTTGCTTTTCAGTTTTTTTTTGGACGCAATATACTCCGCTGTATGTAATAGGGGTGGATGCATGGAGAGGGAGTTTTCCCTTTCCCGCGCGAAGCTCGAAAACTCTGACATTTTAGCACCTATTTTATAGGCGGAATGTTACTTCGACGACCTGGTTGCTTTTCAGTTGTTTGGACACAATACTGCACTTTATGTAACAGGGGTGGGTGCAGGGAGTGTGTGTGTGTGTGTGTGTGCGTGTGGGGGGGGGGGGTTCCCCTTTTATAGTTCGACGCCCAGACTGCTTTTCAGTAATTTGGACGTAATACTGCAATGCATGTAACCCTTTTCCCGCGCGAAGCGCGAAAACTCTTGACGTTATCATTCAGCACCTTTTTTATAGCCAGAATATTTGTTCGACGCCGTGACTGCTTTTCAGTTATATGCATGCAATACTGCACTGTTTGTAATAGGGGTGGGTGCAGGGAGAGGGAGTTTGCCCCTTCCCACGCGAAGCGCGAAAGCTCTGACGTTTTAGCACCCTTTTTATAGGCGGAATGTTAGTTCGACGCCCTGATTGCTTTTCAGTTATTTTATCGCGATACTGCACTGTATGTAATAGGGGTGGCTGCAGGGAGAGGGAGTTTCCCCCTTCCGCGCGAAGCTCAAAAGCTCTGACGTTTTAGCAAATTTGAGAGAAAGATAAACGGCTCGTAGCAAACAATTATTTTAGGTGGAAAGTTATGGTTCGACGCCGTGACTGCTTTTCAGTTATATGAATGTAATACTGCACTGTATGTAATAGGGGTGGATGTCGGGAGAGGGAGTTTCTCTTTTCCCGCGCGGTGCTCGAAAACTTTTAGCACCTGTTTTATAGCTGGAATATTTGTTCGACGCCCTGGCAGCTTTTCAGTTATGTGATCGCAATACTGCACTGTATGTAACAGGGTGGATGCAGGGAGAGGGAGTTTCCCCCTTCCCGAGCGAAGCGCAAAAGCTCTGACTTTTAGCAAATTTGAGAAAAGATAAGGGCTCGTAGCAAACAATTTTTTTAAGGTGGAAAGTTATGGTTCGATGCCGTGACTGCTTTTCGGTTATTTGGATGTAATACTGCACTGTATGTAATAGGGGTAGATGCAGGGAGAGGGAGTTTTCCCCCCTCCTGCGGAAGAGGGGAAAGCTTTTACGTTCTACAGTAAATTTGAGAGAAAGATAACTGCTCCAAACACTTATTTTAGGCGGAAAGTTAGTTCGACGCCCTGTCTGCTTTTCAGTTATTTCATCGCAATACTGCACTGTATGTAATAGGGGTGGATGCAGGGAGAGGGAGTTTCCCCCTTCCCGCGCGAAGTGCGAACGCTCTGACGTTTTAGCAAATTTAAGAGAAAGATAACGGCTCCTAACACTTATTTTAGGCGGAAAGTTAGTTCGACGCCCTGGCTGCTTTTCAGTTATTTCATCGCAATACTGCACTCTATAATAGGGGTGGATGCAGGGAGAGGGAGTTTCCCCCCTTCCCGCGCGAAGCGCGAAAGCTCTGACGTTTTAGCAAATTTGAGAGAAAGTTATAGTTCGACTCCCGGAATGCTTTTCAGTTATTTGGACGTAATACTGTACTCTATGTAATAGGGGTGGATGTCGGGAGAGGGAGTTTCCCTTTTCCCGCGCGGTGCTCGAAAACTTTTAGCACCTGTTTTATAGCTGGAATATTTGTTCGACGCCCTGGCAGCTTTTCAGTTATGTGATCGCAATACTGCACTATATGTCACAGGGATCCGTGCAGGGAGAGGCAGTTTCCCCCTTCCCGCGCAAAGCGCGAAAACTGTGGCGTTTTAGCACCTATTTTATAGGCCGAATGTTAGTTCGACGACCTGGTTGCTTTTCAGTTATTTGGACACAACACTGAATTTTAGGCAAGAGGGGTAGGTGCAGGGAGTGTGTGTGTGTGGGGGGGGGGGGAAGTTCCCATTTTATAGTTCAACGCCTGGCTGCTTTTCAGTTATTTGGACACAATACTACACTTTATGTAACAGGGCTGGGTGTAGAGAGGGGGTTCCTCCTTTCCTGCGCGAAGCGCAAAAGCTCTGACTTTTAGCAAATTTGAGAAAAAGATAAAGGCTCCTAACACTTATTTTAGGCGGAAAGTTAGTTCGACGCCCTGGCTGCTTTCCAGTTATTTCATCGTAATACTGCACTGTATCTGGGGTGGATGCAGGGAGAGGGAGTTTCCCCCTTCCCGCGCAAAGCGCAAAAGCTCTGACGTTTTAGCCAATTTGAGAGAAAGATAAACGGCTCGTAGCAAACATTTTTTTTAGGTGGAAAGTTATGGTTCGACGGCATGACTGCTTTTCAGTTAATATGGATGTAATACTGCACTGTTTGTAATAGGGTGGGTGCAGGGAGAGGGAGTTTGCCCCTTCCCGCGCGAAGCGCGAAAGCTGTGACGTTTTAGCACCCTTTTTATAGGCGGAATGTTAGTTCGACGCCCTGGTTGCTTTTCAGTTATTTTATCGCGATACTGCACTCTATGTAATAGGGGTGGTTGCAGGGAGAGAGAGTTTCCCCCTTCCCGCGCGAAGCGCAAAAGCTCTGACGTTTTAGCAAATTTGAGAGAAAGATAAACGGCTCGTAGCAAACAATTATTTTAGGTGGAAAGTTATGGTTCGACGCCGTGACTGCTTTTCAGTTATATGAATGTAATACTGCCCTGTATGTAATAGGGGTGGATGTCGGGAGAGGGAGTTTCTCTTTTCCCGCGCGGTGCTCGAAAACTTTTAGCACCTGTTTTATAGCTGGAATATTTGTTCGACGCCCTGGCAGCTTTTCAGTTATGTGATCGCAATACTGCACTGTATGTAACAGGGTGGATGCAGGGAGAGGGAGTTTCCCCTTCCCGAGCGAAGCGCAAAAGCTCTGACTTTTAGCAAATTTGAGAAAAAGATAAGGGCTCGTAGCAAACAATTTTTTTAAGGTGGAAAGTTATGGTTCGATGCCGTGACTGCTTTTCGGTTATTTGGATGTAATACTGCACTGTATGTAATAGGGGTAGATGCAGGGAGAGGGAGTTTTCCCCCTCCTGCGGAAGAGGGGAAAGCTTTTACGTTCTACAGTAAATTTGAGAGAAGATAACTGCTCCAAACACTTATTTTAGGCGGAAAGTTAGTTCGACGCCCTGTCTGCTTTTCAGTTATTTCATCGCAATACTGCACTGTATGTAATAGGGGTGGATGCAGGGAGAGGGAGTTTCCCCCTTCCCGCGCGAAGTGCGAACGCTCTGACGTTTTAGCAAATTTAAGAGAAAGATAACGGCTCCTAACACTTATTTTAGGCGGAAAGTTAGTTCGACGCCCTGGCTGCTTTTCAGTTATTTCATCGCAATACTGCACTCTATAATAGGGGTGGATGCAGGGAGAGGGAGTTTCCCCCTTCCCGCGCGAAGCGCGAAAGCTCTGACGTTTTAGCAAATTTGAGAGAAAGTTATAGTTCGACTCCCGGAATGCTTTTCAGTTATTTGGACGTAATACTGTACTCTATGTAATAGGGGTGGATGTCGGGAGAGGGAGTTTCCCTTTTCCCGCGCGGTGCTCGAAAACTTTTAGCACCTGTTTTATAGCTGGAATATTTGTTCGACGCCCTGGCAGCTTTTCAGTTATGTGATCGCAATACTGCACTATATGTCACAGGGATCCGTGCAGGGAGAGGCAGTTTCCCCCTTCCCGCGCAAAGCGCGAAAACTGTGGCGTTTTAGCACCTATTTTATAGGCCGAATGTTAGTTCGACGACCTGGTTGCTTTTCAGTTATTTGGACACAACACTGAATTTTATGCAAGAGGGGTAGGTGCAGGGAGTGTGTGTGTGTGTGGGGGGGGGGGGGGAAGTTCCCATTTTATAGTTCAACGCCCTGGCTGCTTTTCAGTTATTTGGACACAATACTACACTTTATGTAACAGGGCTGGGTGTAGAGAGGGGGTTCCTCCTTTCCTGCGCGAAGCGCAAAAGCTCTGACTTTTAGCAAATTTGAGAAAAAGATAAAGGCTCCTAACACTTATTTTAGGCGGAAAGTTAGTTCGACGCCCTGGCTGCTTTCCAGTTATTTCATCGTAATACTGCACTGTATCTGGGGTGGATGCAGGGAGAGGGAGTTTCCCCCTTCCCGCGCAAAGCGCAAAAGCTCTGACGTTTTAGCCAATTTGAGAGAAAGATAAACGGCTCGTAGCAAACATTTTTTTTAGGTGGAAAGTTATGGTTCGACGACATGACTGCTTTTCAGTTAATATGGATGTAATACTGCACTGTTTGTAATAGGGGTGGGTGCAGGGAGAGGGAGTTTGCCCCTTCCCGCGCGAAGCGCGAAAGCTCTGACGTTTTAGCACCCTTTTTATAGGCGGAATGTTAGTTCGACGCCCTGGTTGCTTTTCAGTTATTTTATCGCGATACTGCACTCTATGTAATAGGGGTGGTTGCAGGGAGAGAGAGTTTCCCCCTTCCCGCGCGAAGCGCAAAAGCTCTGACGTTTTAGCAAATTTGAGAGAAAGATAAACGGCTCGTAGCAAACAATTATTTTAGGTGGAAAGTTATGGTTCGACGCCGTGACTGCTTTTCAGTTATATGAATGTAATACTGCCCTGTATGTAATAGGGGTGGATGTCGGGAGAGGGAGTTTCCCTTTTCCCGCGCGTGCTCGAAAACTTTTAGCACCTGTTTTATAGCTGGAATATTTGTTCGACGCCCTGGCAGCTTTTCATTTATTTGGACGCAATACTGCACTCTATCTGACAGGGGTGGGTGCAGGCCGGAGAGGGAGTTTCCCCCTTCCCGCGCAAAGCGCGACAGCTCTGACGTTTTATCACCTTTTTTTATAGGCGGAATGTTATTTCGACCCCCTGGCTGCTTTTCAGTTATTTGATCACAATACTGCATTGTATGTAATAGGGGTGGATGCAGGGAGAGGGAGTTTTCCCTTCCCCGCGCGAAGCTCGAAAACTCTGACGTTTTAGCACCTATTTTATAGACAAAATGTTAGTTTCACGACCTGGTTGCTTTTCAGTTTTTTTTTTGGACGCAATATACTCCGCTGTATGTAATAGGGGTGGATGCATGGAGAGGGAGTTTTCCCTTTCCCGCGCGAAGCTCGAAAACTCTGACATTTTAGCACCTATTTTATAGGCGGAATGTTACTTCGACGACCTGGTTGCTTTTCAGTTGTTTGGACACAATACTGCACTTTATGTAACAGGGGTGGGTGCAGGGAGTGTGTGTGTGTGTGTGTGTGCGTGTGGGGGGGGGGGGTTTACCCTTTTATAGTTCGACGCCCAGACTGCTTTTCAGTAATTTGGACGTAATACTGCAATGCATGTAACCCTTTTCCGCGCGAAGCGCGAAAACTCTTGACGTTATCATTTAGCACCTTTTTTATAGCCAGAATATTTGTTCGACGCCGTGACTGCTTTTCAGTTATATGCATGCAATACTGCACTGTTTGTAATAGGGGTGGGTGCAGGGAGAGGGAGTTTGCCCCTTCCCACGCGAAGCGCGAAAGCTCTGACGTTTTAGCACCCTTTTTATAGGCGGAATGTTAGTTCGACGCCCTGGTTGCTTTTCAGTTATTTTATCGCGATACTGCACTGTATGTAATAGGGGTGGCTGCAGGGAGAGGGAGTTTCCCCCTTCCCGCGCGAAGCTCAAAAGCTCTGACGTTTTAGCAAATTTGAGAGAAAGATAAACGGCTCGTAGCAAACAATTATTTTAGGTGGAAAGTTATGGTTCGACGCCGTGACTGCTTTTCAGTTATATGAATGTAATACTGCACTGTATGTAATAGGGGTGGATGTCGGGAGAGGGAGTTTCTCTTTTCCCGCGCGGTGCTCGAAAACTTTTAGCACCTGTTTTATAGCTGGAATATTTGTTCGACGCCCTGGCAGCTTTTCAGTTATGTGATCGCAATACTGCACTGTATGTAACAGGGTGGATGCAGGGAGAGGGAGTTTCCCCCTTCCCGAGCGAAGCGCAAAAGCTCTGACTTTTAGCAAATTTGAGAAAAAGATAAGGGCTCGTAGCAAACAATTTTTTTAAGGTGGAAAGTTATGGTTCGATGCCGTGACTGCTTTTCGGTTATTTGGATGTAATACTGCACTGTATGTAATAGGGGTAGATGCAGGGAGAGGGAGAGTTTTCCCCCTCCTGCGGAAGAGGGGAAAGCTTTTACGTTCTACATTAAATTTGAGAGAAAGATAACTGCTCCAAACACTTATTTTAGGCGGAAAGTTAGTTCGACGCCCTGTCTGCTTTTCAGTTATTTCATCGCAATACTGCACTGTATGTAATAGGGGTGGATGCAGGGAGAGGGAGTTTCCCCCTTCCCGCGCGAAGTGCGAAAGCTCTGACGTTTTAGCAAATTTAAGAGAAAGATAACGGCTCCTAACACTTATTTTAGGCGGAAAGTTAGTTCGACGCCCTGGCTGCTTTTCAGTTATTTCATCGCAATACTGCACTCTATAATAGGGGTGGATGCAGGGAGAGGGAGTTTCCCCCCTTCCCGCGCGAAGCGCGAAAGCTCTGACGTTTTAGCAAATTTGAGAGAAAGTTATAGTTCGACTCCCGGAATGCTTTTCAGTTATTTGGACGTAATACTGTACTGTATGTAATAGGGGTGGATGTCGGGAGAGGGAGTTTCCCTTTTCCCGCGCGGTGCTCGAAAACTTTTAGCACCTGTTTTATAGCTGGAATATTTGTTCGACGCCCTGGCAGCTTTTCAGTTATGTGATCGCAATACTGCACTATATGTCACAGGGATGCGTGCAGGGAGAGGCAGTTTCCCCCTTCCCGCGCAAAGCGCGAAAACTGTGGCGTTTTAGCACCTATTTTATAGGCCGAATGTTAGTTCGACGACCTGGTTGCTTTTCAGTTATTTGGACACAACACTGAATTTTAGGCAAGAGGGGTAGGTGCAGGGAGTGTGTGTGTGTGGGGGGGGGGGGGGGGGGGGGGGAGTTCCATTTTATAGTTCAACGCCTGGCTGCTTTTCAGTTATTTGGACACAATACTACACTTTATGTAACAGGGCTGGGTGTAGAGGGGGGGTTCCTCCTTTCCTGCGCGAAGCGCAAAAGCTCTGACTTTTAGCAAATTTGAGAAAAAGATAAAGGCTC
This sequence comes from Heliocidaris erythrogramma, assembly GCA_025617745.1. Taxonomy (NCBI): domain Eukaryota; kingdom Metazoa; phylum Echinodermata; class Echinoidea; order Camarodonta; family Echinometridae; genus Heliocidaris; species Heliocidaris erythrogramma. Next base: position 33,481,854 of record CM046858.1, on the reverse strand, counting down.
CTAACACTTATTTTAGGCGGAAAGTTAGTTCGACGCCCTGGCTGCTTTCCAGTTATTTCATCGTAATACTGCACTGTATCTGGGGTGGATGCAGGGAGAGGGAGTTTCCCCCTTCCCGCGCAAAGCGCAAAAGCTCTGACGTTTTAGCCAATTTGAGAGAAAGATAAACGGCTCGTAGCAAACATTTTTTTTAGGTGGAAAGTTATGGTTCGACGACATGACTGCTTTTCAGTTAATATGGATGTAATACTGCACTGTTTGTAATAGGGGTGGGTGCAGGAGAGGGAGTTTGCCCTTCCCGCGCGAAGCGCGAAAGCTCTGACGTTTTAGCACCCTTTTTATAGGCGGAATGTTAGTTCGACGCCCTGGTTGCTTTTCAGTTATTTTATCGCGATACTGCACTCTATGTAATAGGGGTGGTTGCAGGGAGAGAGAGTTTCCCCTTCCCGCGCGAAGCGCAAAAGCTCTGACGTTTTAGCAAATTTGAGAGAAAGATAAACGGCTCGTAGCAAACAATTATTTTAGGTGGAAAGTTATGGTTCGACGCCGTGACTGCTTTTCAGTTATATGAATGTAATACTGGCCTGTATGTAATAGGGGTGGATGTCGGGAGAGGGAGTTTCCCTTTTCCCGCGCGTGCTCGAAAACTTTTAGCACTGTTTTATAGCTGGAATATTTGTTCGACGCCTGGCAGCTTTTCAGTTATTTGGACGCAATACTGCACTCTATGTGACAGGGGTGGGTGCAGGGCGGGAGAGGGAGTTTCCCCTTCCCGCGCAAAGCGCGACAGCTCTGACGTTTTATCACCTTTTTTTTATAGCGGAATGTTATTTCGACGCCCTGGCTGCTTTTCAGTTATTTGGACGCAATACTACACTTTATGTAACGGAGTGTGGGTGTAGGGAGGGGGAGGGGGGTCCTCTTTTCCTGCGCAAAACGCGAAAGCTCTGAAGTTTTAGGAAATTTGGGAGAGAGATAACGGCTCATAGCAAACAATTTTATTAGGCGGAAAGTTATAATTCGACGCCCGGAATGCTTTTCAGTTATTTGGACGTATAGTACTACTGCACTGTATGTAATAGGGGTGGCTGCAGGGAGAGAGAGTTCCCCCTTCCCGCGCGAAAGGGCGAAAGCTCTGACGTTTTAGTAAATGAGAGAAAGATAAACGGCTCGTAGCAAACATTTTTTTAGGTGGAAAGTTAGTTCGACGCCCTGGCTGCTTTTCATTTATTTCATCGCAATACTGCACTGTATGTAATAGGGGTGGATGCAGGGGGGAGGGAGTTTCCCCCTTCCGCGCGAAGGGCGAAAGCTCTGATGTTTAGCAAATTTGAGAGAAAGATAACGCTCCTAACACTTATTTTAGGCGGAAGTTAGTCCGACGCCCTGGCTGCTTTTCAGTTATTTCATCGCAATACTGTACTGTATGTAATATGGGTGGATGCAGGGAGAGGGTGTTTCCCCCCCCCCCCCCCCCCCCCCCCCCCCCCCCCCCCCCCCCCCCCCCCTTCTTCCCGCGCGAAGCGCGAAGCTCTGACGTTTTTAGCAAATTTGAGAGAAAGATAACGGCTCGTAGCAAAACTATTTTATTAGGCGGAAAGTTATAGTTCGACGCCCTGGCTGCTTTTCAGTTATTTCATCGCAATACTGTACTGTATGTAATAGGGGTGGATGCAGGGAGAGGATGTTCCCCCCCTTCCCGCGCGAAGCGCGAAGCTCTGACGTTTTAGCAAATTTGACAAAGATAACGGCTCGTAGCAAACGATTTTATTAGGCGGAAAGTTATAGTTCGACGCCGGAATGCTTTTCAGTTATTTGGACGTAATACTGCACTGTATGTAATAGGGGTGGATGCAGGGTGAGGGATTTTTCTCCTTCCTGCGCGAAAGCGCGAAAACTCTGGCGTTTTAGCACCTATTTTATAGGCGGAATGTTAGTTCGACGACCTGGTTGCTTTTCAGTTATTTGGACACAATACTGAACTTTATGTAACAGTGGTGGGTGCAGGGTGTGTGTGTGTGTGGGGGGGGGGGGGGGGGGTTCCCCTTTTATAGTTTTCGACGCCCAGACTGCTTTTCAGTTATTTCATCGCAGTACTGTACTGTATGTAATATGGGTGGATGCAGGGAGAGGGTGTTTCCCCCCCCCCCCCCTCTTCCCGCGCGTGTGGGGGGGGGGGGGGTTCCCCTTTTATAGTTCGACGCCCAGACTGCTTTTCAGTAATTTGGACGTAATACTGCAATGCATGTAACAGGGTGGGTGCAGGGATGGGGAGTGTTTCCCCCTCCCGCGCGAGACTCGAAAGCTTTTACGTTTTACAGTAAATTTGAGAGAAAGATAACGGCTCCGGGGGTGAAGTCAGCGAATGCGATAAATACACACACAAACAAAAAGAAAAACACAAAACAAAACAAACAAAGCGGCAATTGACCACAGCTTTGTTTAATTTGACCGTACCATTTTCTAATAAATTGGTAATATTTTACATGACATGGTGGTATCAAAAGAATTTTCATAGGGTATATGTACGCGGAAACGCAATGAATGATGGTGTGTTGACATCTGCCAAAGAAATTGACAGTAACTGTAGTGAAACAGATGGCATCCCAACTAAGCTTTGTCCACAGACTGTGAATAACTAATTGAACATCTATGTAATTGGGCATAAAATTTAATTTTATTTCCATCAATGGCGCACTCCCATGCATATCAATGAGCTGTGTCAGAATTTCTGAAGTTCATTATAAGTTATATTGATTTACTGTGAGGCAGTTTATTAGTCAATTTGTTTGACGCAGTAATCCCCAGGTATTTTTGTATTTATGTATTTTTTAATCACGTTATAGTTCTTGAGCTTAGCCCATTATGGGTGACCTCTATCATATGCGAATCTTTTTTTACGCAGGTTGTTCTTCCATCATTTGCACGAGACTTTTGAACGATTGCCTTACTTGTTGCGTAGATCCTTGCCGTTAATGTCATGGACCTGATATATGCCTTGTGTGCAGGTTTACATGGTTTATATGGTACACCTTCTTGTCCTTTGTCCATTGCTTTGGGCATTTTATTGTGTTAATTTCAACACCTTAAAGAGATCTCCAGAACATGATGTACCAGTCTCTCCCCTCCCCCCCCCCCCCTCCCCTCCCCACTCCATCGCGATGAATTGTGGACGACTGTGGACTATAGTGTTAATGACAATTTTATTACAATGTACTTACAGGTCATATTGGTGAACACATTCCGTCATTAACAGAGGAGGAGATCCAACAAGTTGCAGACGATATTAAACACTATTTCTCCATTGAGCTGTGTCAGATACAAGCCGATCCGTTGAACAGCGAACTTCTACTTCAATTTGAAACGTATATTCACCAATCTAACCTTGATGGAAGAGGACAAAGCACAAAACATAAGGCACCTCTACTCTACGATGACCTTCTCAAGACCAAAGTCAACGGTGTCTATCCGAAGCGCTTACTAGTAGAAGGGGAAGGTGGTGTGGGGAAGACAACTCTTTGCGCCAAGATCGCTTGGGATTGGATCCATGGAATAGGCTACAAGGATTTCAAACTGGTTCTTGTTATTCTACTCCGCAAGGCAAAGGACAAGACTATTGGAGAAATAGTCAAATCATACCTTCTGACAACAATCCCGTCACAGCCAAGCAGCTAGACAAGTATATCCTCACAAATCCAGATGACGTTTTTCTTGTTCTTGACGGCCTAGATGAGTTTGCTGTGGATTTTACTAGCATTCAGCAAATCATTCATATCACTCTCAATCGGTTATTCAAGTCAGGTACAGTCCTAATCACATCGCGACAATGGAGATCAGATGAAATTAGGAAGAATGCTGGTCTCAGAAAGGTCTTTGCTTTCATTGTCGTAGAAGGCTTCTCTGCTGGAAATCTCGCTTCCTACATCACAAAGTTCTTTCAGCCAGACACAGCTCATTCTGATGAACTAAACCGATTCATATCAGAAATGACGTGATCAGAGAAAACATGGCTCCCTACCCATATACACGGCCATGCTGTGTATCATGTGGAAAAGAGTTTGATGGAGAGCGCCGACAGGCAATGTGCAAGCTGCAAACATTTTCCCAGCTTTTCGATGAGATGATTAACTTTGTAGTGGATCATTATCTCTCGAAGCATGACAGCTCATCAGCTGATACATCACTAAGTGAACACCGTTTGGATGTCTTTCATCATCTAACTCGCATCGGTGAGATTGCTTTTCAGGGCCTAAGAAAGAAGCAGCTGGTGTTCCCCGAAGAAGAATGTCAGAATTGTCGAGAGTCAGTAGATATGGGATGTAAAGTTGGAGTGCTCACGAGAGAAAAACGTATTCCTTCGCGGCGAGAAAGGAGAGAGAAATTCCGGTCGGCGGTCTCAATGGTGCAGTTTCCTCACAAACTTTTTCAGGAGTATCTATCAGGGATGTATCTTGCATCACTTTACCGCTCTAACCGTGGTGAATATGACAGGTTGTCAGCCGAAATCGTAGGGAGAAAAGAGGAATACCATTACCTACTGTATTTCACCTCGGCTCAACAGAAGGAGGTTGGCTTGGATGTCGTATCACGGCTCATGAGTCCAAGAACTCGCGCAGACGCCTATAACTCGTATGACCGGTATGACCCATATGGCCGATCTGACCCATATGGCCGATCTGACTCGTAACTTTATCGTGGATGTAGCGTACGTATGGCAAGCCATTTTACTATTTAAAGTGATTTTGTGATATCACGAATTCGAATTTGTGATATCACGAATTCGAATTTGTGATATCACGAATTCGATTTTGTGATATCACGAATTGAATTTTTGATATCACAAATTCCCATTGGTTTAGCACATAAACCCAATTTTTGATATCAAGAAATCGAATTTGTGATATCACAAATTGAATTCGTGATATCACAAATTCGAATTTGTGATATCACTAATTGAATTTGTGATATCACGAATTCCATTTTGTGATATCACGAATTCCATTTCGTGATATCACTAATTCCAATTTGTGATATCACAAAATGGCAAAGGAATTCTAGCACTCATGTTGTGCAAAAATTATTTTGATTTCGAGCGTTAGTTTTGTGCAGAAATTCAGCTTGGTATTCGAGCGTTAGTTTAGTGCAGAAATTCAGCTGTGTATTCGAGCGTTAGTTTAGTGCAGAAATTCAGCTTGGTATTCGAGCGTTAGTTTAGTGCAGAAATTCAGCTGTGTATTCGAGCGTTAGTTTAGTGCAGAAATTCAGCTGCGTATTCGAGCGTTAGTTTAGTGGTGAAATTCAGCTGTGTATTCGAGCGTTAGTTTAGTGCAGAAATTCAGCTGTGTATTCGAGCGTTAGTTTAGTGCAGAAATTCAGCTGCGTATTCGAGCTTTTTTAAATATAGTTTAGTGCAGAATGTAGTTTAAGTTTGAATAAAAATAGTAACAGAGCTTTCGTATCCTTATCCTTCACTGGAAACGATTTCAAAATAATTTTAGACGAATTGATACATGTAAATTGATTGGCAACATATCAAGAATTCAATTAATGATATGTTGTCAATTTAAATGAAACCCGCCAAGCTCTTTCATATATTTCCGAGTTTGCATTGTTTAATGTATATGTATTTGTTTTTATTAAAATATCACTTAAAAAGAATTCATGGTCTCACTTGCATTCCTTAGATTTATATTTAAAGCAAGTAAATAGTCTCAAAATCAACTTATTTTGTAGTAGGTTGGCAACATATCAGTAATTCATTTCGTGATATGTTGCCAATTTGTTGTTAGTCGGATTGGAGTACCGATCATACAGTTGCCCACGAGCAGGCATAGCCGCGTGGCCGCGCGGCCCAGCCCGGCGCGGGCCCGGTCGGTCGCGAGCCAGCCGTCGTCGCGTAGATTACGTTCACGACGTTGATGCTGGATAGGCCTTAACTGAGTCGAGTGTGAATTTTATGTGTGCTTTGGACTAGTACCTTGCCATGGCTAATGACGTGATACCTGACAGCGTGCTCTCCAGAATTAGTAGAACACTGAGAGAAGTAGAAAGACTGATTATGAACGATAACCATGAAATGGCAAGGGAAAAGTTGAACTCAGTTAATATAAACATTCAACGAGTATCAGGTGGTCTGGCTGCTGAAGTGTATGCATTTCTTATAGACTGTGTGCAAAAATTGTTGGACTTGTGCAAAGAAGAGGACGAGCATGATGAGGCTCGTACTAGTACCGGTACTCAAATGGACCAGAACTTCCAACGATTTGAAATCGAAGAAGGAGAAGAAGACAACTCTGCACATCACGAAAGAAGACCGGCCAGAGGCAGAGCCAGAGGCAGAGGTAGACCTAACGACATTATTACATCCGACTCCGAGCCTTCCAATTCCAACGACAACGTTACTTTTAGTGCCCCAAGAATAAAATCAGGTACTGACAAGACATGACTGACATTATTTATGAAATATAATTTTTTGTGAATTGTTTATGCTCATATTTAATTTCAAGTCGAAAATTAGGGTAGTTACCGGTAATCAGAAGGGTTCCTATTCATATTTTATACGGAAAAGAGGGTTGCTGTTTATAAATAGTTAATATTCAGAAGGGTCGCCAGTCATAAAGAGGGTCGTTTTTCATAAAGAAGGTCGCTTGTCATAATCAAGAAGGAAATGGTCCCTATTCATAATCGAAGAAGCTCTGGTTCTTTACTCATCAAAGAAGAGGTTCACTATTCACAATTGAAGAGGAGAACATGGTACACACATACCCCCTCTCTGTTTGCAAAAAATCTTGACAAACACCACGGTGACCAAGTAATCATTTGGGAAGGTTACGGCAATAATATTCTACAATTACTAAATTTGAGGGTACAACTATAGAATACCCCACCACAAAAGTTGACCACATGTCCATTAGTTGACCACACTTCTCTAATGAAGCTGAATCCGAAGACTTAAGTTTTTTAGCTACCGTAAATCGTAATTCTAACCATAATCCTAATCCTAACTTTAAGTTTAAACATAACCCTAACCACAACCCTAACCCTAACCCTATGTGTTGGCCGTTTATGCACATAAGTCTATCTGGTAGGGTATTCTATAGTTAAGCCAATTGGAGAAAGCTTTATTAACATTATCAAGCTTGTCTCTCATCCATTATGCAGTAGTATATGCCATTTCGTAATTATTTACAATAAGTTACCTTTTCTTTTTGTTTTAGAAGTAGCCAATGTAATATGCCACTTTTGTTTATTCATTCCTGTAATGACGAGTTGTCATTGATACGATTTCTCAATATACATGTACATGTCTGTGTCATATGTCATAGTCATCAACCCCCAAGTCCATGCCAATCCTAAGCCGAAAGGATAAGAGTGTTGTCAATGACTAATGTTGACCATCCCTAATCCCTTGTGACATTTCTTTAAATTCTGCAGGTATGCGAGGGCGTCCCAAAGTGCACATTGCAAGGGAGCAACTTTTAACCCTTCACAAAAGTGGTTACACTGCTCGAAGGATGGCTGCACATTTTCAGTGCTCTACGTGTCTTGTCTACAAGAGGATGTATGAAGAGAATATAAGAATTAGGGACAAGTACACCAATATAACTGATGAAGATTTGAAAGATGTCATCGGTGATCTTCAAAAACACTTTCCGAACAGTGGTGTTGAGGTGATTTTTTTTTTCTTTTGTTTTGTCCTGTATGGTGTAGACAAACACAAATTTAGTCCCGTTTGTATGCATGCAAAATAGTAGATTTTGTATTTTACAATGATAGTTGAAACTGGAAAGCAATAGTCTCAAGTCACAAATTTCTACTCAAACGATACAAATGTGATATAAAAAAATTAATAAAAAACAGATAAAAAAAGATGTCATCGTCCACTTCATAATCTTACCCTTTTTTTCCGCCTTAGATGATGCATGGCCTTTTACAATCTCGTGGTCTCACTTTGCAAAGAAGTCGAGTACGGAAATGTCTGTCTGAAGTAAATCCGTCTGCAGCAGCTGAACGATGGGGAAATTCTGTTTCACGGAGAGTGTATAAAGTTGGTTCACCAAACAGCCTTTGGCATATGGATGGACACATGAAACTCAGCAGGTATAGTAGCTGTTCTTCATTGTATTATTTATTCTTATCAATCTAGTCATTAATAACCTTTGGTTGACATATCATTCAGTCCACTCAAGGAGGTTTGAACACACAGAGTCACAACAAAAAGAAAAATTAATTCAGTCTGTTCCACCAGACCTAACTGGAGGGGGCAGAGCAACAGGTGAAGCTGTGGGGAGGCCTTCATAACCTTGAGATGACTTTGAGCTTCATCATGGTGAACGGGACACCGGTCTGATAAAGAATAAATCAAGTTTTTTTTTTTGTATTTAAAATGATTACATGCATTATTATAGCAAGTGCCACTGATCCTACATTGTATGAAAAAAAAGATGGCATTTAAATTTTTTTTCTGAATCTGCTCTTTTCGTCAAAACATTTTTTGTAAATGTGGGTTTAATTCCATATCTTCCAATGACCAATCTCTATACTCTATCCATGCCAAACATTATACTCTATCCATGCCAATCATTATACTCTATCCATGCCAATCATTAAGAAACCTCAATGCAATGACTACTGTAGGATAACTGCTCACAAACTGATTAGATGTGTGGGACATGATGCCAAAGGTCACAAGCCAATGACTAATATTTTATAGAGCAATATATCTCAAAAACCTGTAAGTTAACTTCTACATGGATGTTCCTTACATTCTTAGTTCATAGCATTATCATTAGGATTTATGAATATGTAGTGGAATTCGACACCCACATAAAAGACGTTAACACTACAAGTTCCTTGTTTTTTAAGTTTTGGTATTGCCATTATGGAACATTGAAACAAATCAAAAACAGAAAATATGATGTCTTATAAAAATGTACTGTTTATGTCCATATTTTTAACAGATATTCCCAAAATTGTTTATTGCATTCAAGCATAGTGATCTTTATTGCCAAAATCTCACTCTAATCTACCACAGATTTATCATAGATAGTTGATTTTTTTCTTTTTGTTTTATTCAATCACATGCACATCTGCAGATGGGGCTTCGTTACTAATGGATGCATTGATGGCTACTCTAGACTCGTAACTTTCATCCATTGTTCAACGAGCAACAACGCAAAGACAGTGTTGGACCTCTTTCTTGAGGCAACAAAAACCTACTCCATACCGTCACGTGTTAGGTCCGACCACGGCAATGAAAACTTCCTTGTAGCCCTATTTATGAACTTGACATTCGGGACCAACAGAGGGAGCCACATCACAGGGGAGTCGGTGCACAACGTCAGAATTGAGAGGTTGTGGAGAGACGTCTTCAAAGATGTTATTGAAGTATTTTACAAGGAATTCTACGAACTTGAGGATGAGGGAGTTTTGGACCCGAGCGATGATATCCATAGGTACAGTCTGCATAAGGTCTATTTGGAGACCATTAATCAGCGCCTCTCAACATTTCAGCATGCATGGAACAATCATCGAGTCCGTACTGAAGGCAATCGAACCCCAGAGCAGATTTGGCGTGATGGTATGTTAGAATGCAGCCTGGAGAACTCTGCAGTTGGCAGATTGTTTGATGAAGAGTCATGGGAGGAAAAAATCGAGGAGATGTTGAGGAGGCACAACTTGGCTGGTACTGGTGATGAAAGACAATTAGTTGAAGAGACGAACAATGTCGGTTCAAGATTGTCACAGATTCAGAGGGAGGAGCTTCAGCATATCCTGGCAGGGGAAGATGTGTTGAAGGAAAAATTTCGTCAACATTCCAGGAAGCTTGATGAGTGTTTGCGGTCATAAAGGCAGTAGATTTGCATTGAAATGCGTTCAGCTGTTTTATTGTGAAGGGTACCACTGAAGGTGTGAAATGTAGATAACATTTGCTGGCCATGGTTACCTACATGTACTAAAAGAGAATCTACAGTATGTATTAATATTCACTGGCACAGACGGACGAGATAGAAATGAGTTGTCGGTAGTCTTTTGTCTTTTCTATCTAAGCAAACTGACACTGAAAATCAATTTCTTTTGACTGCAATTTTGGTCTAGTAAATTGACTTCCCTGTCATATACATAGAATTTCAAAGCAAGCTGTAACATTTGCTGTAGGTCAAAAAACTTTTTGTCACGGACGGACATTAAAATTGCATGTGTTTCTATTTAAAATCAAACATACTATTTTTTTTTTTTTGTTGGAAACTGATTTTATTTCAATAAAAGCCAAACTTAGCTTGAAAAATATGTAAAACTACATGTATATGGGCATTAAATGCCTCCCAGCCCCCCCCCCCCCAAGATCTCGGCAACGGTTGACTCGGCACGCATGAAATGTGGCACAGATGTAGATTACCTTGTGTAGAACACAATCCCGGTGTAATTTTTGCAATATTCTTGTTCGTTTTTTTTTTTTTATTAATTTATTACATAATATGCACATTTTTTTGATTTTTTTTTTCTCAAAATGGTAAATTTTGCTATATGAAGATGAAAATGGATTGAATATTGGCTGTAACTGGACGTCTAAGACTCACAAATACATAAAAAGAAAGAAAATTGGGTAAAACGGTGTTCTATTAAATTTTCATAACTCATTAATATGCAAATTAGCTCTGTCATGTGTATTACAAGCCAATGTATTTCTTTGTTTTTAATCTTATGTATTTTTTTTGTTCTTGAACTTTAATGTATTCTATTGTTTGCCAACCATAAAGCATATTTGTTAAATGAATATTGTGATAATAAACAAGAAATTGTAATGATTACTAGGAATGGTTACTTTTTTGCCATAGGCTAATACACACATGAATGGAGAATTTGATCATTTTGCTTGACATGTGATCAATAATTGTAATCTGACACCAGAACCGTATGACCGATCCACATAAATGAGGTATCAAAATGTGTGTGAAACATCAGGGAAAAAAGTCATGAAATTTGAGCGCGAAAGATTCAGCCGTCGCGAGGCCACGTACAAAATTTGGGAGGGGGGGCCCAGGCCCCCCCCCCCCCCCCCCCTCCGGCCTAGTTAGGGTTAAATATTGATCAAACTTCAGTGTTAATGTTGAATCTGAGACTTTTACATGTTCCTGATTACCTAAAACATCAGTTTGAATAATAACAATGATTATGAATAAGTAAGAAAATAAGTATTTAACTTCTTTAAACACCTGTAATGGATGTCCTTTGGAGACTGATACTGCATGTTGGCACCCATGAGATAATTAACTTTAACAAACAAAATTCTGTCCCGGACGTACAAATTTGCATCAAGATGTGAATGACCATCCACCACGACCATTTCTGTATAAATATTTCAAATTATCTTTAGGGTTTTTAATGGAATGTTGTTTGATCTATAATTATATGCCAACAAAACTTATGAAAGTTTAAATAGTGTTAACTATCTCTGTAAAGGCTTAATTGCTACTATTTTAACTGATGTGGAATGGCAGTAAGAAGGAATTATATTAATGCAGAAAAATTAGTGTTACATCATTTTTGTTCTAAAGCTAAAGGGAGTAATGATTATGATTCAAATCACTCATCGAAACATCTTGGACAAAGAATTAGCAACAAATTTGCCACCACATTCCCCAGCCAGCAGACTTGATCTAAAACGTTCAACAACATCAACAAAAATACATGTAAATAAAAAGGATCACAGTCAGTAAAGGCCGGGACAATTTATAAGAAATTTATCACGAGTGTGTTTCCAATACTATGGTCACAGATGATTTTGCTTCTCTATTTAGTGAATATCATTAAATTCCCCCGAGACTTTTCAAAACGAGCTGCGTTTGAATGAAAATTTCTCAAATTTTACAAAATATCATGAATAAATTTAATGTGGCTGCTGAAGACCTACAGGCGTATACTAACGTTACACCTGGAGTAGAGCTCGATTGGTTAAGAGTGAGGATTGGGGGTGCAAATTTTATCTTTAGATTTATATGATGAAATCACTTTCCGATTTTTCATTAATTTCTTAAAGTTACTAAAATTTATTGTTAACTTGACATTGTACAGAAAAGTCATAGGATTGGCGCATTTTTTTAACAGGTGTTGAGCAGTAATGTCACAAATGGACATTTTCTAGAAAGTTTGATTTGATCCTACATGTAGTTTAAAGTGGAATGAAACCCTGGTGAAAAGTCAACTTTAATGAAAAGAGAGGCTAGAGGGAAGCAATTCTAAAAAAGTTTATCAATACCTGTTAAGAAAAAAAGAAAGTTATGAGAAAAGTATCAATTTACTTCCTATGGTGATCCTCAAATTGGCAATGTTGCTCCAAAGTGGCAGGCTGAGTAGTACAACTCTCCATATGATTTATACACATTGTTTCATATTTTCTCCATTATCTCTTCAAGTGCTGCTTGTTGCTTTGTGAATTTAGCATATATTGTGTCAAATACATTTTACCATACATGTATATCTTGAGCTAAGGAGACAAGCTGCACCTTCAGAGATTATGTGAGAAGATGAAATTTTGTGTGCAAAACAAATGGAGAGTTGCACTACTTCACCAGCCACATCGAAGCAACACTGCCATTTTGAGGTTCACCAAAGAAAATAAATTGAGACTTTTTAAACCTTGTCATTACTTAACCCGATTTTAATTAATAATAATTCCACCTTTTATACTGTGCCTTTTCCACTGTGGACCAAAGCACTTTACAGAATTTTTTTTTCTTGCTTCCGTTCCCTATTTTCATTATAATTGATTTTCCCCTGGGTTTCATTCTCCTTTAATGGGTACTTTCATTAGGGGTTAAAAAATGCATTTTATCCTTGTCAACATGATGCCTAATGATCATAAACTACCGATTTGGAAAAAAAAATGTCTATGGAATAATTACGGGTGTGATTTCTTATTAGTGTGACAGTATGTTTTGATGGAATTTTATTTTGCAGTATTTCCAGTTCCATTAACAGTTTTCACTTTGCAAACCCACCCAAATCCTTTCCATGAGGTTGTATATTTCCTTGCTTATATATGATGCAACATGTAAATAAATATTTACCGGTAGATTATTTAGTTCACACTAAATTATATATGAAGTTTGCAATGTGATAATGTATTGTAGAGTGTAGGAAAATTTTTGTCAAATTAATGCACCATTTGACTTGCATCATGTCAATACATGTATAACAAAATTCTAAGTAGTCACAAAGGATTCATCTTTCTTACTGGAACATTTCCTGTAATGACATAGAAATGCAACTTCTAATAACTATAGGTAGATTATTCAAGACATTCTAACAAAATAAAAATAAAAATAAGGTAAAGCCTCTCCAACTCCATCCTTTCATTTATTTTTTTCTTGTAGGGTACAATACCCTATCAGCAAAAACATAAAAAACACCAATTCCTAGAAAGTATACAAGATTAAAAGCATTACAACAAATTTTTGTAGATTTCCATGACATTCTATCACTATGCGAAGAGATATCTTGCTCGTTTCGACACTTTACCAAAATGTGAGCTACATGTATGCTTACTGTACTATTCAAATGCTTGCCCCTCCCATACCTTGTGTACCAAATAAGTAGGATATTAGTACCCTTTCTAATGATTATTCAATTTTATTTTTAGAAGCTATCAAAATGAAAATGGGCCCTTTATTCAGGTTATGCACCATTGCTTAAAGGGGACATCAGCAAGCTGGATTAAAGATGCCCAAAAGTCATTACCCTTCAAGTTCATACATGTACATTAGCCACCAAAAGACTAATGGGGTGTTGCAAGAAAGTTGCGATTGATTGCAAGTTGCAACTGATCGGTACTGACCAATTAAAATCATTATTGCAAGGGCATCTTCTTGAATGGGCAGACCCTGAACCATTCAGAATAGTTGTTCTAATTTGCTTCACAATTTGCAATTGATCGCAACTTTCTTGCAACACCCCATAAGAAGCACAAGCACATACAGTGTTTTTCATAACATGCTAAACAGAATATAAGTTTAAAGGAGAATTAACCCCTGATTACAAATTTACTTATATTGGAAGGTGTAATATATTCCTACCTATTGGCCTAAATCATTTTCTAATAAGATATCAGAAAAGGGTATAAATAAAGATATCCCAACACCCAGTATCGTCTCCTACTCTTTTACATGGGGGCTGCCATTTTCTTGCTGATTTGGAGTTGTACATGAACCATTGAAAAATGTTCTGGTCGGGAAGATATTTTGAATCCAAGACATAAATTGATTTTCTTCATTACCTAAAATCCCATATGTGATGAAAAATATAAAGTGGGTGTTTACATGTATTATAAAAATTAAATCTTTATGATACTTTTAAATTGTCTGGTTTTGCTTAAAGATCACATTGCAAGAAAATTCCATCAAAATAAATATTGGCTTAATACTTATTATTGCATAGATGGCATAAATTAAACAAGGTTATCCAAATTCAACGCTTGGAAACATTTGAATTAATGATTATTATCAATTATAAAACAGTAAAATACAGCCCCCGATATAGCAGCTGAAGAGCTCCTTGAACGCTGCCGAGATGTGTGACGACACACGAAGGACCAGTCCTGTCTAAGCAGACGATGTCCCATAACATCTTACACATTTTTCAGTGCCTGTTTTGTCATCTCCTCTTCACTTATTTCTCTTACTTGACTAGCGTCAGTCTTAATGTTAGTCTGTTGCCTCACTCTTAACTTCGTGTATGGTATTATTTTGATGAAAAATGCAGCGTTAAAAAAAATAAAGGAATCGGTCACTTGTGAACAAAATATGACGCCATTGTATTTTCAGCTACTTGCACCAGGGCATGTTCGGCGTTTCAAGAGGGAACGAATACAATCTGTGATATTATTCGGAGGGCTTTTCCATTTGAAAGTGGGGTTTATTTCATTGATCATTGACTCTTCTGTGTATTTACTATCAAACGGTTTTAGTTATCAGAATCGGTTCACTTTCCCTTTTAGAATGGTGTGAAATAAGGTCATGTTTAAATGTACCAAACTCTTTATAATTTGATAAATAATTGCATTGCAGTTACGTTTATTCATTATAGGACGTCGTCTGCTTAAGCAGGATTGGTCCCTAGTGTGACGACATCAAAACTTTGCTATATTTCTGGCGAATCCTCAGATATTCCAGATGCTGAGAAGAGCTTTTATTTGTGTTGTTTTTATAATCATCATATACGCAGTTGACATAAAACTTATACGATTGCCATCTGTAAGCTTCCCAGTTTCTAGTGATACATTAATTGCCATATTTGTGATTTTCTTTGGATAGCTACTTTAACAAAAATCTATTTTCTTGGGTTTGCCAAACAGAGCAGAACATAATATATGCAGCATGCATTCTGACTTTTCAAGTCCCATTATCCGAAAGCAGGTGAATGCATAGTTTGCCGCTATAGATGCTCAGGGAAGAAGCATCCATAAAATTTGAATTAATTTGCTCCGTCCCATACGTCCATTATCAAGAAAATATATTTCTATTAAGCAAATATCGATTTTCAACAGAAATATATAAGTAAATCTTCTTTTTAATCTTAAATGGGTTTTTAATTTTGAAAATGGCAATTGGGCATTTGGATTAAGAAAATCTTGTACACATAAAAAAATGGCAGCCCCCATGTATTGCTAGCAGATGATAAATTTTGCTCAGAAAATCTTGATTCGTATCGATCTCGTATATTTTGACGCGAAGCCATATAGTCTAACAAGTAGGAATAAATAACACCTTTGAACACTATCGTCTTTATTGGTTGAGGTTAATTCTCCTATAAGTGAATTTTCTGAGAGGTTTCAGTGACTACACGTGCTATTTATAGTTTCATATCTTGCAAGTTTACATCACTTATACATTTTACGTGCACCTTGGATACCAAATTGAGTAGCTGATAGAGATAACTATGTGCTAAACTGCACATTTGTGTAGATTTTCATTTTGCATAAATGCAATAAATTGATAAGAGTATTTAACTGCCAACAAGTATTGTGACAGACCAATCATACCAAAAGAAAAGAAATAACCAGATGAATCTTTGACCGCGCGGTCTGAATTTATGCCTCCGCCGTCACCAGATTGGAAATGTATGGCATACATGTACACTCTAAAAAGAATTGGTCCAACAAAATTACAAATCTTTTCACTTAAATTGCACAGGAGACAAAATTTATTTCATTTTATTTTCAAAGAAAATGTAAAGAAATATATTAATAAATATATAAATAAATAAAATTAAATTCAAAATAAAAAACCATCGATGACTTACAATCATCAAATACACCAAGGAAGTACATTTTATAGCAAATAGACCAATGTCCCCTAGAAATTTCTAAAATAGGTAGGCCTATAATGACCTCACTGACCTTTCAACTTTGAACCCTAAAATCTAATCAGTTCATCGTCCCTCACATATGCATACATGGGCCAAAGTTAGAGGTTTGATCTGTCAAACAGTTCTGAAGTTATTGCGAGAACGAACCTTTTTTATGTACATGACACCCTTGACCTTGAGATCCTAAAATCTAATCATTCATCATCCCTCCCATATGCATACATGCCTATTAAAGTTATTGCGAGAACGAACCATTTTTATGTATATAATGACACCTCCAACCTTTGACCTTGAGACCCCAAAATCTATTCAGTTCATCATCCCTCCCATATGAATACATGGGCCAAGTTAGAAGCTGATCCGCCAAACGGTTCCTAAGTTATCACAAGAACGAACCATTTTTATGTATATAATGACCTCCCTCCATGACCTTTGACCATGAGACCCCAAAATCTACTCAGTTCATCGTCCCTCCCATATGCATACATGGGCCAAGTTACAAACTGATCCGCCAAATGGTTTTTAAGTTATCGCGAGAACGAAAAAAGGGGACGTACGGACGACCCCGAAAACAATGCCTCCAGCACCACTTACGGTGGGCGCAGGCATAAAAATGATGAAAACCGTAATGTTACCAGAATGTAACGTCAAAAACGTCAGGGGTGTTACAAATGGAAATCGTCAAATGATGCACCCGTTACCAATTTTTATGCCTCCGCCCACCGAAGGTACCACGATATTTCAAGAAGTGTTTGAGGTAAGAACTTCAAACTTGGTAGCAGTATGTATCCCCATAGAAAGATGAACTGATTAGATTTTGGGGTAAGTAGGTCATAGGTCAGACTTCACAGAGGTCAATTTACATAAAATTACATGAAATTACTGGACAGGTTTTTAGCCACGTTATCAAATATTTCTAGAAGAGTTTGAGCCATCAACTGAATTTAGGCGGAGGCATATAGGAGACGCAGTCGCATTCATCTTGTTTTTGTATGTACTGTAAACGTGGAATATTTTGC
Source organism: Heliocidaris erythrogramma (assembly GCA_025617745.1). NCBI lineage: Eukaryota > Metazoa > Echinodermata > Echinoidea > Camarodonta > Echinometridae > Heliocidaris > Heliocidaris erythrogramma. The sequence continues at coordinate 33,464,470 of CM046858.1, read as the reverse complement.
GGTGTTGAAATTTTTCGCGCATTTCGCGCAGCATGAAATGTGCGCGAAAATAAAAACACGCGAATAGTTTAGTTTATGTATTCTTTTGCCCATGAGTCTAGCGTGTTGGCGAAATTCACTTTATTCGAACACGAAAAATTAATCCCGCAAAAAATTTCCGCTTTTACAGTATCTATCTTATATCATCATTTGTTTACATAAAATAAGTTTGACCCAAGGAAAGTACATTGTACCATATGAAATAAAAACTTTTAGTTGTCGAACCCCAAATTTAGAGCTTTTTTAAGTTTCAAGTGATGTAAAATCGATATTTTTCAAGATAGAAACTCAAAATTTTCCATGAATAATCTCTGAAGCACATTCCAAATGAATATTATATATCATTGCTAAAATATGTTACAAATCAGTTTAATATCACAGTTATAAGATATGCTATATTGTGGAGTGAAATTGCAAAACTCATAATGTTCATGTCTGTCCACTAAAAATGGAGATAGATTATGCTCAAAAATTTGCATTTCTCTAAAATATAAATAGTCTTGATACTCAAAATACATGTTTGAAGTGTGTAAACCTACTTTCATTTTAACCCTCTTTGGGGACTATATGTTAAAAAACCACCACTCTTCATATAATATGTTTTAGATGTAAAATTTCATATTTTCTTATCTCGAAAAATCCTGCTTGTCTCTTGGTGAACTCAACATATGTTGTGTCAAATATGTTGTGTCAGATAATAGGGAAAATATGTACAAAACATGGAGAGTTGTACTACTAAACATGCCACTCTGAAGCAACATTGCCAACTTGAGGATCGCCATAGAAAGTAAAGTGAGACTTTTCAAACTGTCAGAATTTTCTCATATTGTAACCAATTCTGAAGGAACTGTAAAAAAATTGCTTTTCTCTATCCCCTCTTTCATTAAAATGGATATTTTCCTTGGATATCATTCTTCTTTTATTATGCAGTACACAAAATAACATTAAATCAGACCAGCTGATCTTATTCTGCAACAGGGAAAAGCAGAAATGAGAACATATGGACTATTATTTACAATGCGGAAAAGGTGAAAGAAAGTGCATTGGAAAGATATGAACGCATTTCCCTGCGAAACTCTTGGTATGTAGGATAGTTTTCAGAGAGCTCAAGCACATTGGAGCAGGTGTGTGCTATGGGTCTTCGCAGTGAACCATGGTTGACATTGAAGCCCACTTTAATTTCGTCTGGCATGTGGATAGATCCTGTGCAGAACTGTAAAAAATCTTGAAGCTCATCTGGTCCCAGGCTGCACACATATTGCTTCAGAAAATAGAGGACACGCTCCTGATTATTGTTAAGGTCTTCCTCTCCTGCCTTGATGGCTGCAGAAACCCTCCGTGGAGTTGGTTTCTGCTGTAGAAGAATGGCCGTTATGTCTTCAATAGACAACTGTGACCAGAACATCAGGACATGCTCCTCAGGTATACCCTGCCGGATTAAGCGGTACAGTGCACCTGGTCTCTGCACAAAAATCAGCTCGGCGATGCCTAAGAGCTGAGAACGGATCTCATTCTTCTTCGGGTTGTCATGGTAGTCAGAGGATGTAAAGAACGAGGTGAGAGATTCCATTTCCGCTTGGGACAGTTCTTCAAATTTATTCAGGGCTTTTTTAATCAGCCTCTTTTCTGGTACAGTCACATACTGCATCAAATCCTCAAGGAGGCAGGTTTCATCAACATCGGAGTTGAAAATCATTGCCACATAGGAGCTTCTGGATATGTAGCTCGGGACACTCCTTGTAAGGAGGGCTGTGTGGCTGAGTACACGCCCTAAGCTCATCATGTTTTCACGCTCCTTCCTGAGGCGGTGGTTTGGAATGAAGGGGACGCATACATTTTCCCCAGCAAAGTATTCCCGATTTGCTGCATTCCAAAAAGAGGTGAAGGCCTCTCGGGTAAGGCCTCCTACATCTTCTCCAACCTCCCCCTTAAAAGTGACTCTGAGCTGCTTGTTGGTCATGCTTCCATCCTTGTATATTTCCAACATCTTCTCCAGAACCTTTTCCCGTTGTAACTCCACCTCAGCTTCTTCATTTTGAATTAAGCTCTCAAAGTTGATGAAAGCTGCAAAGGAAGGAAAAGAAAAATGAAAAACTGAACTATTAAAGCTATTTAGCACAAAGAAATATAAAGGAAAAACGTTACTTAAAAATATATATTATTTTTTTAAATGAGCATTGCCTCTGCCTAACATAACACTCGTTCTCAGTGACCTATGTCTCCATAAGCCCAAAATTATAATGCTTGTGAGTAGCCTTACATTGCAGTACATGTGAATTTGCAACAACCAACATGAAGTTAAGGAGATATCAAACTCCACAAACATGATTGCCCTGGGTTGGGACCTTCACCCTTTTACATGACCCCAAAAATCAGTTTATGAGCAACATTGAAAACTGGTCCTACTAGTACAATGTATGAGGTTTCTAGAAGATGAAAAATAGGTTTTGCGATATCATTTTACAAGATATTCCCATCAATAGCAATTTGACCTTCGACCTCATATCCATTAGCTTGTGAGAAACACATACTGGTCCTTACTATGTTGTCACTTTCCTGAAGATCCAACAGGTTCTGAGCATTATAATCTTTGACCTTTGATTCAATGAACTCCAAATCTAATCAGTTGATGAACAGCCCATACTTGCCCTTCATATAGAGTTTTTTGATGATTTGACACCTTTTTTTTTTTACATTGCATTCACAGATATTTCTCAACAACATGCCACATGAATGACCCTTGACATCATGACCCAATACCAATCTGGTTCATGTGCAGTTCAAACTGGACCTTCATATGAAGTTTCATGATAACCCAACTCATGGATATGATATATTGTGTTCCCAGTTTGGTCAGACATAAGGACTGAAAGATAATCCGAAATATAATTCCTCCTGCGGCCTTCGAGGCAGAGGCCTTAAAATATAAAATTTAAATAACATGTGGCTATTTAAAACAAGAGCAAATTACAATGGCAAGCAATGAATTAGCTTAATTAAACAAGATATCGGAAACATAATATAAACATCTGCGTTGTCAACATATACATAATAAAATCAATACATTTAAAGAAAATAGAAAGATCATGATAATCCCATTTTAATTTGATAATGACCCTCGATGGGGTGATCCTTGAACTCTGAACTTCACATGATATCTCAAAGGAACAAAAAGTTTTGCATTATTCACTTCTGAGAAAAATTTGAAGTAATCCCTATTTTCCAGGCATTTCCCTCCAATCAACTAAACAATGAATTATCAGACATTACTAAAAATTTGACTAATATAAGTGATTGGTGTGATGCAAATAAAATAACAATAAATATCAATATAACAAATTATATGGTGATTAAATCCAAAAGAAAACGGATAAATATGGAAGGTATGATCAAAATGAAGGGCCACATTCTGAATGAGGTTGAAGTTGCATCCTTTGTTGAGATTCACATTGATAATTATTTAACCTGGAAGAATCATATGAGTAGAACATGTACAGTGCCCCGCAAAAAAGTTGGAATTATGTATCGGTTGAGGCACTTTGTTCCACGTTACATACTATTATTGTTGTATCATTTTTTTGTTCAGCCACACATTTCCTATGGCCTTGAAGTATGGGGATGTGCGTATAGTTCATTTGTTGACAGAATATTCATTATACAGAAAATGATTGTTAGTGCTATTACCTTTAGTGGATTTATGACACCGTCTGCACCTTTATTTCTTGCTTTGAAAATCTTAGATATTTACAAGTTTCACAGGTTTCAAACAGCTACCATAATGTATAAGTTAATACATCAACAACTTCCCTATTGAATATTGCCAGTTTTTCGATCACAGGGATCATACGAGACAAAAAGATAGCAAAAGTCTCATTTTACCAAAAGTAAAGACTGAGCATGGAAAGAGGTCGAATTTCATTCTACGGTTCTAGAATATGGAATTCATTGCCCTTAGATATTAAAGATAAACCGTCTGTCACAACATTTCATAGGAAATTAAGAGAAATGATGCTAATGGATTATATAGAGTGATTTATCACTTTTTTGTTTGTTTGTTTTTTTTTTGGTGTGTTTTGTTTTGTTCCCCCCCCCCCTTGGTATTTGTGAATATATAACCTATAGTTTTATAGATACATGTATTTTGTTTATACTCAATGAACAAACTTTTGTTTTTGCATTTAATGGTGTGTATATTTATACATACTCTTCAGTTTTTACTGATTATTGTAAGACCTTAATTGGTAGAGTATTTGTATTCTTAAAATTTAACTAGAAATGCGCATTGCTGGGGCCGCGCAATGCTAAATGTATACCCCGGCACTGGCAGCGATTTGAAGGAGGGACAAAGACCCTCCCCCATCCCCTCCCTCAAACAAAAGGATGGTGTAGAAATTAGATGTGTAGGTTTCACTAAGACACATCTCCATACAAAATTTGAAAGAAATCCATCAAGAAATGTGGCCTGCAGAGTGCACTCACGCCATGCCCTGAAGTATGACCTTTGACCCTATAAAAGACGGAACACTGGTGGCAGCATCACCAAAAACTATAGGTTTTTAGATTACACCAAGAGACGCCTTCATGCAAAATTTGAACGAAATCCGTCAAGAAATGCAGAAGAGTGCAAGAAATGGAAAAATGACCTTTGACCCTATAAAGGACGGAACAATGAGGGCAGCATCACCAAAAATTAAATATGTGTAGATTATACCAAGATACATCTCCATACAAAATTTGAATGAAATCCGTCAAGAAATGCAGAAGTAAGAGTGCACAAAAGGGACAAATGAGCTTTGACCCTATAAAGGACGGAACAATGAGGGCAGCATCACCAAACAGTAAAGATGTGTAGATTATACCAAGATACATCTCCATACAGAATTTGAAAGAAATCCATCAAGAAATGTGGCCTGCAGAGTGCACTCACGCCATGCCCTGAAGTATGACCTTTGACCCTATAAAAGACGGAACACTGGTGGCAGCATCACCAAACACTATAGGTTTTTAAATTACACCAAGAGACACCTTCATGCAAAATTTGAACGAAATCTGTTGAGAAATGTGACCGCCAGAGCGCACACAAGAGTACACACAAGACATCTATCAAAATATGACCTTTGACCCTATAAAAGACGGAACACTGGGGGCAGCATCACCAAAATCTATAGGGTTCCAGATTTTACCAAGAGACACCTCCATACAAAATTTGAACAAAATCCGTTGAGAAATGTGACCGCTAGAGCGCACACAAACTATCCAAAAAAATATGGCCTTTTACCCTATAAAAGACGGAACACTGGGGGCAGCATCACCAGAAACTATAGGGGTCCAGATTTTACCAAGATACACGTCCACAGGAAGTTTGAAAAAAATTTGTCGAGAAATGTGACCGCTAGAGCGCACACAAGAATGTGACGCGGCGGCGGCGGCGAAACGCTGCTGAATCCAAAGTATCCTCCGGCATACTGCCGGGGGATACAATTAGCGTTTCACGTAGTCTTTAATTATATCACATTTACATAATTTTTGTCAGGGAACCACATATTCATTAGCCATTTTAGCTATTTCGTGGTCTCCCATTACCATTCACATTTGCAAATGCCTTGTAAATATGTTTTATATGTTGTTTTAGAAATGGTAATAAATTCATTCATTTTTACGACAAACGCGTTGTTTCAACTAGTCATTGCACAATGCTTTAAATATATATATGCAATATTTTCTTATGTTATGAGAAACATGGTGAATAACTTTATAACAATCAGCAAAGAAGGTGGTTTTCAGTAAGAAATACCGTTAGTGGTGAAACTGTTGCTTAATCTAAGTTTGGTGTGAGACCCCCAACTGAAGAAAAAGTGAGCACAAGTTGCTTACTTTTTTTTTTCTTCCATGAACAAACCATAATGGATCAAAGAGATTGTGATTAAAGTTGGCGATGACAAAGGAACTTACCTTGTCTGTTAGGTTGGAAAATGATGGTAGGGGTCGCAGAATCTCTATTCTCCTCAGGTGACTACAAAATGATAATAATATATACAACTTACATTGGGGCAAATCCACTATGTGGTGTGCTTGAGGCGCATGTAGAAACAGAAGAATTAAGAATTAAACCGAAATGTTTTGCACGATATCTCCCCCCCCCCCCCCAAGTTTCAGCGAATTTAGGGATCATAAGGTAATGAGAAGTGGATGAGCATGAGGAACTCGCGGGTTGTAATTTTAGTTAAAGAGGTATTGTATTTGGGAGAACACAAAGTGAGCAACAAAATTATGCAAATAATGTGATCTTTGACAGGGAGCCAGTGCACCAACTGCAAAACAGGGGAGAGATATATCAATCCAGATAATCTTGACCTTCATTTTCTGACAAATGCCACCCTCTCCAAGTTTCAAAATTTAACATAGAGTGAAATTTTCTGACTGCAAGTCAAGGTTATTTGATTTCACTGATTTTTTTTTTTACTTCCACTTTTTTCTCTCTAATACATGTATCAGGTATATTGTGTGCAAACTTTCATGAGAGTCAACCCATAGAATGAAACTGATGTAACATGTGAAAAAAGCAAACAAAACTTAAAAATCAAGCCTACACTTTTTCAATTTTATTCCTCAAAAACTAATCTGCTTCCCTGACTTTTTTTAGTACAGTCAATCATAAAATAAATATAGATACATGTATAATGAACAAACAAAACAAAACAAAACAAAATATATATATATATACAAACCATAATTGAGCAAAGACACCAAACAATGTGTTATTTTTTTTTAATATTTCAAAATAACTACAATCGCTTTTTTTTTCTTTTTTTCTTTTACCACGAAAATCTTTTAATCTATGAGATCTTAATTTAGTGCGAGGTAAAATTATTAGGCATGAACGGACCAAAATATTCCATCATTAACGAGTTGAAACTGCATGCAATATCAAAGTACTTAATTTTGAGGTTTTTCTCTTCAAGACAATAAAACTTATGAAATAGGAACATTTATAATGATAATAATAAAAATAATAATTATAATAATAATAATAAATTATATATTGAAGGTACTATGTTAATATACTGTACTGCACTTTAAGGGGCTCCTATATACTTTCACTACATACACAAAACTATATTGTATGAGTACACATCATTGGAAAAATACTACATAATTACAAATGGCACACTGAAAATATTTTATTTCTAACCATTCAATTCTTCGGAATTTTAAGAAAGAATATTGTAACGTCCAAATTAGATTTGAAATTTCTGCAAATGTGTGTCTGTCACAGCTGTTGTGCAAATTACCCGTTTTGTTTCTTTAATACAGACAATGGGTGATTTCACGGTTGGGTTGGTGTTGGTGTTAGTGTTTAGAGACGAAAATTATACTAAAACGAGTTTCAACACGACACCGCCGCACAGATTAAGGAGCCGATACCGATATCCTAATACCGCGTACCGATAGCTTAACACTGGCAATGGCGTCAGTTCTTGACGAAGGACAAATATTTTGTTTTTAACTATTGAATTATTAATCTAGAATAACATAGATTTACACAACGTAGTCCGGTAATTCTAAAAGCAATCCTTATTTGATATAGAGTGTGGTAAGAAACACACGGAAAGGAATAGTCTTGACAAGAGCAGTAAGTTTAGTTTTGATTTCTCTCCGTTTTCTCACTTCCAGCAGAAAATGCAGCGGTAGCTAAATGCAGCTAGACGCCGGATCGGACGGCGCAGCGCGTACCTTGCAGACAGCTATTATCTGGCTCAGATTAGCCGTGAAGTTTCATGACTTCTGTATTATGAATATTGATTTAGAGGTCATCCTGGTTAACGGAAAATATAACATCATATTTGTAAAATCTATCTTAAAAAAAAATTAGAACAAATTTTTTATTCATTCCTTCAGCCCCATTAAAAAGGGAAAGTAGTTCCTTTCTGTGTGATCTAGATCAACCATTGGACCAAATGTTGGCCTAGGTTTAACTTCAGGCCTATACGAACATACTTCCTCATGATACCTGTGAACTTATACTTCGAATGACTCATACTGACTCTATTTCTCATGATCAATCGCCAAAATTTCCCATAGATAGCAACACGAGCACCAACACCGAGCGTGAAATGAAAATTTCTTAATCCCTAGGGGTATAGTGTTAGTGAATGGAAATTTGTACATGAATTTAAACACTGACGGCCGAGCTCGGTATAGCAGATGTAATCTGACAAAAATAAAACACCAGCAACCAAAACTACAGAAAAAAAATCAGAGGTCAACACTAACACTGTCCAATTTTTTTCTCATTTCATAGTCGGTGTTAGATCATGATTTTGCCGCAAATTCAACACTAACACCAAACACCATCACCGTCCGTGAAATCACCCAATATCAATAGAATAAATATGCTTACCTCATCGCCACTCTCAAAATCCGACAATACAATGACTTGGTCCGTTCCCATTTCTTGGTTCTGAAATCATTAGAAGTATAACTTATGTAAAGACCTCACACATATTATACATAAGAATACAGATTCGTACCTGCCAACTTTAGATAAAGAAAAATTAGGAATCCATATTGCCGTGACAAAGGAGGTGGGGGTGTGACACGGGGTTGCCTCCCCTCCCATGATAGGTTTTTTTTAAATTATTATTTTGAGAGCTGAAAACGGGCCATTTGCCAGATATATTCTTTCACAAATTTGAAATTTGAAATATGTGCCTTAGAACCGTCTATACAGACCACCTGTCTACAGTGGCCACTTTTTCTGCTTCCCTTGGGTGGCCTTATAGACAGGTTTGACTGTACTTGGCAGGTATGCAGATTAGCTAAAATAGACTTCAAATGCAGTTAAAATGCACTCAGAATACCACCCAAGGTGAATGTTTCCTAAATCTCTTTAGGAAAGTAGCACAGGACTCGACCATTTGAGCAAAGAAAGATGCCAATGAATAGGTTTGCATAAATCTGCATAACAAATGAATTTCAAAATTATGTGTAGAAGTTAAGAAGCCCTCACCAAGCCCTATGAGAGGAAACAAACAATCAAAATCTGCGGTGAAACAGAGAAGTTGCTTTTTTTGTTGGTTTTAAGTAGATTCATATCAATTTGCATAATTAAAGAATTTCACAATTCAGTGTAGAAGTTTTGAAGCCCCAAACCAATACCTATCAGATAAAACAATCAGAATCAAAATCGGCCAAGAAATGACAGAGAAGCAGCAAATTCTAACATTTTGAGCAGACACGGACGGACGGACGGAGGGACGGACGGACACACACACACATGCACGGAGCCCGTTTCATGGTCCCCTCAATCGCGAACTTCGTTCAACGGGGACAAACATATCAATATTTATGTGATGTCTATTTTCATTCTTAGTTCCTGTGTTTATTATCTCCAAAACGTACTCAAAGTTGCAGTTTGCTTGAATTTTTAGAAGCTTCTTTTTCCATTGTTTTAAATCAATCACAAGATTATTCTGAATAATAAATTAAGCCTACAATGAAAGTGAAGAAACAAAGCTTTCAAGGAATTTCCATAGTATGAATCCCAGTTTTGTTTACTGTATAAACGTGGAATATTTCGCGAAAATAAAAACATGCGAATATTTTTGTTTATGTATTTTTTTGTCCATGCGCCTAGCGCGTCAGCGAAATTAAAAACAAAAAATTGTCTTTACTCGGTCGAGCGCGAAAAATTAATCGCGCCAATATTTCCACTTTTACAGTATTCTGTATACCGAGTCGTTTGCAGTTTTACTCACCGGTTCATTTCTTTCTGGCTGGCCTTGAGGTTGTGGCTGATGTTGGGGCTACCAATGAAGAAAATACATGAAAATTTGTGTACAAAAATATATGGTGAGATGTCCATATTTATTGCACTGAGACGTGTTGTAAATTATTTGAACATTCCACTCAAGGAAAAGCAGATACTTAAAGTAGAATTATGAAGATGAAGGGAAAAAACGTGAATGGAATTCCCCCTTGTGACGTCACTGGTGGAGGGGCGATTTGAACGTCCGTATTACCGCATTACTTCTCTCCAGATATACCAATTTCCAAACGCTTGTAACTCTTATCTGCATTAGATTTAGAGTTTCAAAACTTGTTCGGGTTGTTCTGTGATTTATAATCTTTCTTTTGATATATTATGTTTTTTCCCTTAATCTTCATAGTTCTTCTTTAAAAACCTAGGACACGTATACCAATTTTTACTTAAAATACAGTCCACGAAAGTTCTAAGGTAACTTTTCCATTGAACAGACTGAGTTAACATCTCCCCCGCCCCCCCCCCCCCCCCCCCCCCCATACAGGCACAGAAGAGAGGAAAAATTATCTTACCAAGTGGTTTATAGTTTTACTTACATTTCTTTCAGGCTGACCTTGTGGCTGGGGCTCAGGCTGACCTTGTGCCTGGGCTCAGGCTGAGCTGAGGCTGAGGCTGGGGTTGAGGCTGGGGTCGTGGCTGGGGTCGAGGCTGGTCGAGGCTGGGTCGAGGCTGGGGTCGAGGCTGGGGCTGAGGCTGGGGCTGAGGCTGGGGCTGAGGCTGGGGCTGAGGCTGGGGTTGAAGTTGGAGCTCAGGCTGGGGATCAGGCTGATTTTGTGGCTGTTGACAGAAAAAAAATAATACATTCAGCTAAAGGTAAAAGGAGTCTATATGGCATGGAAGAAACTACAGCTCAACCCGCAATTGTACAACTACAAAATTAGTCTTACTCTTCAGAAGAATTCCGAAGACTAACAAACACAGGATTTATATTAGGCTAGGGGCTTGTCACAAAATAGTCAACCCATTTTACATATGAGATTTGACCCCTTAAAATTTGCTTGATAGACATCCATTTCATTCAGACCAAATGAAGCCGCCGAGATTGGCCCCCAGAGCCCCTCATCCCCCCCCCCCCCCCCCCCCCCCGAAAGGGCCCCAAGTTGGGCCAATTCCAAGTTTTCAACCCATGTAACATATAACCAAACCTTTGTCAGGAGGATGATATAGGAATATATGTTACCAAAACACAAAAACTGACAAAATTTTCTGTATGAAATAGGGAAAAATATTCCCCCTTAAAGGCCCATGGACCAAATTTTGTCAGAAGGAAAAGGTATGGGTGTACATTACAAATACATAAAATCCGACAAAAATTTCCATCGGAAAGGTGGTGAAAAACGCCCCAGAAAAAACAAAGTGCCCCTAAATTTTCCTAAACCAATCTTTACTGTCTAAAATGCTCTGGATGCAAA